>BQNB010014138.1:0-75744 GCA_026074375.1 Tanacetum coccineum | reverse complement strand
GGTTATTATCGGAGATTTATCAAAGATTTTTCGAAGATTGCAAAGTCTTTGACTGAATTAACCTAGAAAAACAAGAAGTATATTTGGGGCGAAGATCAAGAGTCGGCTTTCCAATTACTAAAACAGAAGCTTTATGAAGCTCCAATTTTAGCATTACCAATGCCATCTCTATCTATGTTTATACCATGTAAACATCCTAATATGTCAAGTCTATATCATAATATCATTTTTATCAAGTACATTATCCATTTAATGTACTTTTTAAAATGTTATTTCAAAACAAGTATTAAACGTTAATGTTTATATCAAAACCCTAATTATATGTAATGTATACATATAAAACGAATGTGCAAGCCTTCAAGCATGTGTACAAGTGTACAATGCACCACATTTGAATTGTATTTTCCCTCCAAGTCAATGTACAACTCATTTAAGCTCATGGTACAAATCAATGAAGCATAAAGTCAAATAAGCTTATTTTATCACCGTTTTCATTCTATTTTCTTTACCACCTCTTTAGTACAAGGTATTATACTCAATGTAAAACTTCTAAACCCTAAACCTAAAGCCTAATTCATCCTAAAACCCTAATCAAAAACCCTAAACCCTAAACAAAACCCTAAAAACCTTAATTTCATTTTAAAACCCTAAACCTTAAAACTAAACCCTAAAACTTAATCCTAAACCCTAAAACATAATCCTAACACTAATCCTAAACCTTAATCAATCCTAAACCCTAACCATAACTTAATCTAAAAGTCTAAAACCCTAAACCGAACCCTAAACCAACCCGATACCTATTTTCACCTATTTTTATACCAAGCGCCCATCCAAGCACCTCTATGACATCACCAAGCAGCTTACAAGAACCTCTATCACAACCCTTGGCCACCAAGAAAGCCTTGTCACCTCCTTGTCTTCCTTTTCTAGCCGTGACCTCTAAATACCCATTCCACATCTTTATAGCTAGTTCTAGCCTTCCTTACTCAACCTACTAGCATCTCTTACTCACCTCAGTTAGCTAGGATACTTATCAAACTCTTAGATGCCAAGAAAACTTAGGCACCAAGGGTTTTTGACCTTATATATACGCATACATACACAACACTTTCATTCACAACTCAAACTCATCTCACACACTCAAATGGAGTTTTATCCATTCCTTAGCAGAAATAGAAGATCAAGAGAAGTCCCTAAGCTCAGAATAGAAGCCAATAAGCAAGAAAAACAAAGTCTTGAAGCCATTTCTAGGCGTATGAGTTATAAAAACCCATTTTGACCCATTTTAGCTCAAGTAAGCCTAAGATCTTGTTCCATAAACTTATAATCTATATTAGAATGTTCATTATATTCTTAAGATCATATATAAACAACCCTAAAATAAGCTTTGATTTTCTCAAACCCATGTGTTTTTGGTTAAAACCCTAAAAACAACCAGCTTTGATTTTCTAGCTAACGAATCCTTTTTCTAAACTTTTGTTAAGTTAGAACATCTTATTTTAGCTTATTCTAATAAGCTATAACCTGCAAATATCATTTGGAATCCTAAAATAAGCTTGCATGGCTTTTTGGACTTGTTTGGCAAATATTTCCATGCATAGGGGTATATATCGTAACTTTATGTAATTTGTAACTAAAGGGGCTGAAAATGTCATTATTCTAAAAGTTATAACTATAAGGACCTATTTTTCCAAGTTTCAAAGTTAAAGGTTTAAATTATATATACTTTATATATAAAGGACTAAAGTTGTAAAAGTTTATAAACCAATGGTATATATTGCCAATTTTGCAAACTTAAAATATAAAATATAATATTTTTATATACATTATAAAAATATATATTAATATTATAAAATTTGATTTTATTAAAACCCGACACAATTATAGTTATTAATCATAAATCGACGCATTATTTCGTTATATATTTAACATAATTTATCATCGACCAACTTTTGAAGAAACCTAAAAATCTTATCGTATCACGTTACTAGGGAATTTCATATGAAGGGTTTCATTTGAGTTTTCGTTTTGACGAGTTTGCTGGGTTTACGATTTAAAGTGCCCTGGCTCCTCAAACGATACTACATGGCCTCTAGATTATGATAGCCCGAACAACGATACAATATTTCCATAATTTAATAAATCAAAGATATACGATCAACTTAAATAAGTTTTAAAACATAAACTATCACACTAAGACTTGACATATCACCCCAGGTTGCGTGACGTAGCCATTACTTTCCCTTGATATACTTTTGTCATCAATCAGATTTCCATGTACTGTTAAGGTGAGTTCATAGCCTCGCATTTTGAATTTTTTAAATACTTTATAAACTCTCGAGGGGGATACATGCTTGTTCACAAACTCTTTTACATACTCGTTTATTTTATAACAATGTGATTACTTTTCAAAGACTTAGTGAGTTCATAGCCTTGCTTTTAAATCTTTTAATGTTTCAAAAACCCGCGAGGGGGGATACATGTCAAATTTCCTTAATATACACAAGTACTTAAAACCGATATTGTGAAGTTTATAGCCTCGCCTTTACTTACTTACATGAATTATAAACCCACGAGGGGGATACATGTTTGTTTTATACAAATTAAACACAAGTGATTTTAATATATGATGTGATTCCATCATTGTGAATAGTCCCATCTTTATATGTTTTCTAAATCCCGTAGGGGATTCATGCTATAAACTATGAATACAAGTGTTTTTCCGACTATATGCTATCCTGAAATATTATTGCCTAAGGTTACCCTCCATGTAACATAAACATCACAGTTAACTCTTTTGGGTAATAGCTCCCAGTATCTCTTTGGGTAATAGCTCCCAGTATCTCTTTGGGTAGTAGCTCCCAGTATGTCTTCGGATAGAGGCTCCCTGTTCTATTAAGTTTAAATATGTGATTCATGAGCTTAGGGCAATAATATTGTTTTCTATGATAATATTGTTTTCCATAATAATTGTACTCATTGCAATTATTACACTTATGGGTGTATAACAACGTAACCCACTATTGAACTTGTACTCAACTATTATAACTGAAAACCTACGAATTTCACTCAACCTTTGTGTTGACCCTTTTAGCATGTTTATCTCAGGTAATTGAGCAACCTATGGCACGGAGTGGACACAGACTTGAAGATGGCTAAACTAGTTATCATTTCAAACCTTTAATGTTTCTTGATTTTGGACCTCCTTTGAAAACTCCTAATATTGATATTGAATGATAACAAATTTCTCCAAAACGTCCTCTTGAGTCGTTTCTATGATATGTAGTTGAATCCGATGAAGAATACCTCAATTCACTCGCTGCTATATGATCAAAATGCAGGTGTTACATATTGGTACCAAAAAATAAAAGAGCACATGTATAAAGAATAAGGGTAAAACCTAAACTATAACTACTTTTTCCATCCGAAGAAAGTCTCTTGCCACTGTATATCTCGAATATTGAATTAAGAGATTTTTGCGTAGCAGATAATACCATACCCTCATATATTATTTAATAAATAACTTATGTAATTTCCACTGGTTGTTTATACAGACATGTCTTTATACACCCACCCGTCTATTCCTTCTGAATACGATGTGAAGGATGCTTTCCTCTACACATGCTCCTAACATACCCCGACCTTCTACCGGTACCTATTCCCGAGATTTCTTTCCTCCCGAGGATATTTCACCACCTAAAGACACTGAGACTCCTGTTGAATCACCCATTACAGTATCTCCATCTTCATTAGTAGGATCTTCATCACCAGTTAGGTCAACTACACCACCACCAGACTATCCCTTTGATGAGTCTATCTTTGCAGAGTTAGATAACTAATTATGGATCATACCGCGACCACTGAGAAGTAAACCAGTCCTCGAGGAACCTGATGAGTCAGATACTTGTTATAATCTCTGGAAATAATCATTGAGGATATTCAGGTTCGTCATCAAAAGTCTTCTAAACAAGATCCAAGAACTCAAAAACAACAAGGGAGAACCACCAGATTAGATCTGTGTCGTTTACAGCTTTCTAGAAATCCCCACACACTAGATGATATGAATAATGTAACTTGTCCATATTTTTGCTATATAAATTATATAGACAAGTTATTTATACAATGGTGATTCTGTTATACCTTGTTGTTTCATAAATACCGATATATCCATCCTAAAACAACTTCTCTTATACCATCATCTCCGTCTTCATCATTATGAATCATACCATGACTTCTAAATAAATCATAGATACTTATTTGATATGAATTATCTATGATTTCGATATCACTATTGTGACAATGTTTATTTTTAAACTTTAATCATTTTAAAACTTGTGATATCATTCTTATTACGTGTTATCTTGTGTTGATAGAATGCCTCCCAAAAGGATTTCAACATCTGAAGAACCAGCCATTAATCAGGCTGCCATCAAGAAACTAGTTGCTGATAGTGTTTCCGCAGCTCTGGAAGCACAAGCCGCTAACATGGAAAATACTGAAAATACCACAAGACCAAGAGAAGCTCATGTAGCAAGACAGTGTAGCTATAAAGAGTTCATGAGCTTCCAACCTATCAACTTCAAAGGTACGAAAGGCGCTATTGGTCTCATCCGCTGGTTTGAGCGATCTGAATCAGTGTTTTCCCGTAGCAACTGTACCGAAGACTGCAAGGTGAAGTTTGCTACTGGTACTTTAACTGAAGAAGCTCTATCCTGGTGGAATTATTTTGCCGAACCTATTGGGATAGAAGAAGCTTACAAGATTACCTAGGTTGAATTCAAAAAGCTTTTGATAAAGAAGTACTGTCTCCTAACTGAAGTCCAGAAGATGGAAGATGAATTTTACCATTTGATTGTGAATGGGAATGATCTCAAGACATATGTGAGAAGATTCCAGGAATTGGAAACCTTATGTCCCACTATGGTACCAGATTATGAGAAAATGATGGAAGTTTTCATCGGGGGATTGCCTCGAAGTATTGAAGGAAATGTTACCACCTCTAAACCTCAAACTCTAGAGGAATCCATTAACATAGCCCAGAGGCTAATGGATCAGGTAACAAAGCACACTCCGGTGCAAGTATCAAGTGATCATAAACGAAAGTTTGAGGATAGAAGAAACACCACCGACAACAACAACTACCCCAATGATCACAACAACAATAACCACTCCAACAATCACAACAACGACAACTATCAAAATAACCACAACAATCACAACCATAATAATGATTACCACCAACAACAGAATAGAAGGCAAAAACTATCAGAACTTATGCTGCCACCCCAACTGAGAACAAAAGGTATACTGAAAACAAAAGGTACCATGGAAACCTTCCTTTGTGTACAAGATGCACCCTGCATCACACAGGAGTTTGCACTGTCAAGTGTCAGACTTGCAACAAAGTGGGTCATCTGACCAGTGACTGCAAAAAGTAACGACTTCTATTTCCAAACCATCACTCCATCACTCAACTAAATCTCGGGACGAGATTTCCGTAAGGTTGGGAGACTATAACAACCCGTAATTTTCTAGTATTTTCATCAATGTAATATCTACTTACTATATTAAGTATAACCTTTTTCATGGGAATATTTTTTGTTTTTATTCCATTCCATTATGTAACCTAGCTTACATTTCTAAAGTAAATGAGCTCACGCAACCTCTATCAATGCCATCTATATCTATGTTTATATCATGTAAACATCCTAATATGTCAAGTCTATATCTTAATATCATTTTTACCATGTACATTATCCATTTAACGTACTTTTCAAAACGTTATTTCAAAACAAGCATTAAACGTTAACGTTTATATCAAAACCCTAATTATATGTAATGTATACATATAAAATGAATGAGCAAGCCTTTAAAGCATGTGTACAAGTGTACAATGCACCATATTAGAATAACTTTTCCCTCCAAAACAATGTACAACTTTCTAAAGCTCAATGTATACAGTCGAAAAATAATGGCAAGAAAGTCCAATCTAGGTCATTTTACCCTCCTAATTCCATCTAATTCTTACCACCACTTTAGTATAAGGTACAAGTACTCAATGCATGACTTATAAACCCTAAACCTAATCCCTAAATCATCCTAAAACCTAATCTAAAATCCTAAACCCTAAAAACAAAACCCTAAACCATTATTTCACTTTCAACCAAAAACTAAATCATAAACCTAAAACCTAACCCTAAACCTAATCCTAAGCCTAATCTCAATCCACACTAATCCTAAACTTACCTACCTTAATCCTAACCCTAACCACATTTTAAAACCCTAACTTAAACCGAGCCCTAAATAACATATACTCTTTTCCTCCATTTTACCCATTTTAATCAACCAAGTATCCCTAAGCACCTCATGACTAAAGACTACTAAAGCCTAAGCGCGCCCTTACAACACCTTAACCCTTCCATGCCTCCAAGGTGGCCAATTCACGTCCTTTTCACCCATCTCTAGCCACGACCACATAAACCCCCCAAAACCCTTCCACCATTCAATCCTACCATCCTAGCCCCTCATACTCATCACCTATCCCTTCTTAATCATCAACCTATGACTACTTAGCCAACACATCACTCTAGACTTGGCCTCCAAGGGTTTCGACCCTATAAATAGGACGCACCCTTTGTTCTTTCAACTCACACCTCAAACTCAAACATAAACATCAATTGAGTCTTAATAACAACCAAGAAGGATCAAGAGAAGCCACAAGACCAGGAGTGAAGTCAAGAACCAAGCGAAGAAACCTTGTGAAGCATTCAAGGCGTCGAGAACTAAAAACCCATTCGACCCATTTAATCTCAAGTAAATTCCTAAGATCTTGTTCCATAAGCTTATATTCTATATTATAATGTTCATAATACTCTTAAGATCATATATGAACTCTTGTTTGAAGCTTTGAATCCTCAAACCCATGTGTTTTTTATTAAAACCCTAAAAATGACCCGTTTTGATTTTCTAGCTAACGAATCCTTTTTCTAAACTTTTGTTACGTTAGAACATCTTATTTTAGCTTATTTTAATAAGCTATAACCTGCAAATATCATTTGGAATCTTAAAATAAGCTTGCATGGCTTTTTGGACTTGTTTTGCAAATATTTCCATGCATAGGGGTATATATCGTAACTTTCTAAAATTTATAACTAAAGGGGCTGAAAATGTCATTATTCTAAAGTTATAACTATAAGGACCTATTTTACCAAGTTTCAAAGTTAAAGGTTTAAATTATATATACTTTATATATAAAGGACTAAAGTTGTAAAAGTTTATAAACCAAGGGTATATATTGCCAATTTTGCAAACTTAAAAATATAAAATATAATATTTTTATATAAATTATAAAAATATATATTAATATTATAAAACTCGATTTTATTAAAACCCGACACATTTATCGTATTAATACGAAAATCGACGCACTTCTTTCGTATATATTTAACATAAATTATAATCAACTACTTTGAAGAAACTTAAAATCTTATTCGATCAACGTTACTAGGGAATTTCATATGAAGGGTTTTTCATTTTGAGTTTTCGTTCTGACGAGTTTGTTGGGTTTACGATTTAAAGTGTCTCGTGGCTCCCTCAAACGAATACTAACATGCTCTGATTATGATAGCCCGACAGCGATACAATATTTTCCATAATTTAATAAATCCAAGATATACGTATAAACTTTATGGAAGTTATAAAACATAAACTATCACACTAAGGACATGACAATCACCTCAGGTTCGAACAAGCCGTTACTTTCACTTGATATACTTTTGCCATCAATCAGATTTCCCTGTACTGTTAAGGTGAGTTCATAGCCTCGCATTTTAAATATTTTGAATACTTTATAAACCCGCGAAGGGGATACATGCTTGTTCACAAACTCTTTTACATACTCGTTTATTTTATAACAATGTGATTACTTTTCAAATACTTAGTGAGTTCATAGCCTCGCTTTTAAATCTTCTAATGTTTCATAAACCCGCGAGGGGGATACATGCTCAATTGTTTTTAATATACACAAGTACTTAAAACCGATATTGTGAAGTTCATAGCCTCGCCTTTACTTATTTACATGTTTTATAAACCCGCGAGGGGGATACATGCTTGTTTTATACAAATTAAACACAAGTGATTTTATTTTGATATATGATATGGTTCCATCACTATGAATAGTCCCATCTTTATATGTTTTCTAAATCCCGTAGGGGATTCATGCTATAAATTATGAATACAAGTGTTTTTCCAACTATATGCTATTCTGATATATTATTGCCTAAGTTACCTCCATTTTCCCATAAGACATCCCAGTATCTCTTTGGGTAATAGCTCCCAGTATCTCTTTGGGTAGTAGCTCCCAGTATCTCTTTGGGTAGTAGCTCCCAGTATGTCTTCGGATAGAGGCTCTCGGTTCTATTAAAATATGTGATTCATGAGCTTAGGGCAATAATACTTTTTTTCATAATAATACTGTTTTCCATGATAATACTATTTTCCATACATTGCAATTATTACACTTATGGGTGTATAACAACGTAACCCACTATTAAACTTGTAGTCAACTATTATAACTGAAAACATATGAATTTCACTCAACCTTTGTGTTGACCCTTTTAGCATGTTTATCTCAGGTAATTGAGCAACCTATGACACGGAGTGGCACAGACTTGAAGATGGCTAAACTGTTATCATTCAAACTTTATGTTTCTAGATTTTGGGACCTCCTTTGTAAAACTCTGATATGATATTGAATGATAACTAAATTTTCCAAAACGTCTCTTTTGAGTCGTTTTCTATGATTATGTCTGTTGATCCATGAAGTAATACCCCAGATTAGCTTCCGCTGCTATATGTCAAAAATAGGGGTGTTACAATCTGAATGTTTGGTTTTGTTTATATCTCGATTTCTTAATTTATCGTTGTATTCTTGTTTATGTTTGTCAATATACTTGTTTACGTGCTTTTGTATGCGACCTATCATTCAACTGGATCTAGTGATACAGACCAAGTAATCTAGATGCCGGGATGGCTCTCCATATAGTGATTTATACATCTAGAATCATAGGATCACAAATATTGTCCTGCTAAATTCGTGCTAGGATATCGCTTCTGGCTTAACTAGATATCGGATATTGCCTTTGGTTTATTGAACAAGTTGACTAGCAGGTGAACCTAGATAATTCAACAAATAACGTTCTGATTCCATTGGATAGTATACGGACAAGTGGACTACTAGAGTATAAATTGCCATTAAGTAGTAAGTGGGTAAAGTCTCTATGAGCTAGGGTTTAACAAGATCACCATTGCTTTAATCCCTAAGATAGATTATAATCAGCAAATAAGGATGCTTTATGCGGATGCTTTAATTGTGACAGCATTAATGTGTCTAGGTCTTAGGATGAAGTCCCGCCTAAGTCTAAGAATGATATGCCACCTCAAGATAAGTAATCATTGCACTGAATAAACAAACCAACTTCTATTAATAATGGCTAATACAGTTTTCTATCATAAGGCTTGACCGCTCTTTTATCTTCTGTTAATTTGCTTGCGTGGGTTAAAGTATCTTGAATTTATTATAGTCACCACCAAACCCGTGCCAGTCTCTTAGGCTGAAACCCCCCTTTTACCTGTTAGAATTAGAATTAGAACTAACATAAGATTAGCATGGGTTTGACTAAGATTAGAATTAACTTAGATTAGATAACCAAAATATTAATAAATTGAGAGATTTAACCTCGCTTCAAGTGTTCGACACCCTACTTACTACGAAACTACCACCGACCGGGTACACTGCCCGTTAAAGTGTTGTTTTTGGTTAAGTCGACAAAAAATAAATTTAAAACTTGAATCATAAAAATATACATCACACAACGACACATCAATTATATATGTCTCATGTTTACCTTTTTACGTTTCACATAAATCATAAAATGACCCGGTTTTCTTGTCACTTCAAACGTTTATTTGACCAAATAAAATTACTTCTGGTTGGAACCCCTTTTGTACCTCAAAATACCATGTGTCTAGTATGTCTCAACATATTTGCAACAATTTTATAAGGCTTAACTCACCCAAATAGTCCATACTTCCAATTTACTCAATTTTTGACCACTTTTAGTATTTTAGCAAGCTGAGTACTTTTTACTCATAGTTTTACTTAGGGCTTCTAAGAATCTTTCATTAAAATATTAAACCTATTACCATGTGATTTTTAGCTATGTAGGTGTTCCCAATATTGTCTTATGACTCATACAAGTTAGATGTAAATTTCAGTCCAAAATAGTCCAATTAACCACTCAGCTTATTTCAATACCCAATGTGTCCAAAATGACACATATTGCAACTTAACCGCTGGAATTTTAAAGTAAACACATATACTTAAGTTTTAGTGGTGGTGTGGGTCCACATCTTGCATGTATGACAACTATATAGTTACTTTAAGTGGTTTAATTTTCTGCCCTGCATGCATTTTCAGAAATTGTTCCTTACACAATCTAGTATTATGTTCCTAAAATCAATCTCTATCACTAAAGGCCAAACACATCTAAGTACTACATGATTATATGAAACTTTCAGAGGTGGTTTGAAGATAAAAGCATAACGTATGAATATTTTATGAGTTTTACAAGATTGAAAGTCAAATCCACCATTTTTATACATTTTCTGCACACGAATCTTGCACAATTGTTTTGAAAATGCTACGTATCTCCACTGACTTTTGGCCAAACTAGAAAGTTGTAGAAGACTCTTTGAGGTTCATTTTAAAAAAAGAAGCAACCATGAATCCCAAAAATGAAGGAGTTATGACCATTTTAGTGAAACACAAATTTTTAAATAGCCCACTATATCCATTTTAGATCAACTTGCATGCATTTTTTTACTTCATTTAATTCAAAAGCGACCATACCAAGTGTAGGTAATCTTTTTAACACCATTTTAGAGTTAGAAAACATCTTTAGATCAAATATTTCTTGTGGTTTAATTAGATAAAAAGATTGTGCAAGAATAAGTGCAAGAATTTTAAATTAAAACTCTCTTGGTGCAAGAACAACACAAGTTGTCTTACACCAAGATGTTTACCTTGATTAATGGAATATGTGCCAGATAACTTGGGGCTGAGATGTTACGATTTCTTGATGGACCTCTTTTATTGCTTCTTGTTACAAAATCTTAACCGAAAACTAGTTCATTTACCCTTATACATCATTCTTCTTGATCAAACCTTGGAAAATCTTGGTTATTTTTGTGTTTTCTTCTTGTTGTTGACGTTCAAAATAGAGAGGGAAAAGAGAGAGTGTAGAATTTTAGTGAGAGATAGAGTTTGAGAAATGGTGCTTTGCATGTGAAGATAAGTGGATGTGTAAGAGACATGTAAGTGATGTGTGTAAGGTAGGAAAAGAGAGTGCTTGCCATGTGTTTGGAGTTTGTGGCTCCCCTTGGACAGGAAGAATAGGGGGAGCACATGGTTTGAATATTTTTTTGATAATTTTAGTGTGTATATATTGTGTAATGTGTTTAAGTTTAAATGTATAATTTGTGTACATTCGGTAAATATGTAAAGTGACTCCATAAATAATTAAAAGGAGTCAAAAGTCGTGCGTTTGCTTTTGGTTACTGACTTTAAAATAGACGGTTGTCACAGTATTCCCCCATTAAAGGGAACTTCATCCCGAAGTGCAGGTCGTCCGTCCTAAGACTTAGCACTTGCGAACAGTTGCGGATACTTGCGTTTTATCTCGTCTTCTCGTTCTCAAGTAAATTTCGGTTCTCGTCGGGAGTTCCAACGAACTTTTACGATGGGAATTCTACTTTGCTTCAGCTTTTTGACCTCTCGGTCCATGATTTCAATCGGTTCCTTAAAAAAACATAGTCTGTTGTCGACCTTGATTTCTTGTAGCGGTACGTGCAAGTTTACGTCAGCCAGGCATTTCTTCAGGTTCAACATGTGAAACGTGTCGTGAATGCCTACAAGTTTTTGCGGTAAACGCAATCTATAAGCTACAAGACTGACTCGTTCGACAATCTCGAATGGTCCTACGTATCTCGGTGAAAGCTTGCTTCTCTTGCCAAAACATACTACGCCTTTCCAAGGCGATACTTTGAGTAGTACTTTATCGCCAACACTTTACTCTAACGGATTTCACCGTTTGTCAGCATAACTTTTCTGGCGATCTCGTGCAGCCTTAAGTCTTTCCTTGATTTGAACAATCTTGTCGGTAGTCTCCTAGACAATCTCCGGTCCAATTAGCTTTCTTTCTCCTACTTCTGCCCAAGCTATGGGCGTTCGACATTTCCTTCTACACAAGGCTTCAAATGGTGCACACTTTACGCTTTAGTGGTAACTATTGTTATACGAGAATTCGACTAGTGGAAGATGAGTATTAGGGGTGGCAATCGAGTCAAGTTTGTGTTAACATGTTCAGGTTCACGGGTTGGCGGTTTATTATAACCTCTACCCAAACACGACCCATTTATTAATCATTTCAAGAAACTCAACCCTAACCGAAATACCCAATCAGGATATCGTCAATGATGACGATGACAAACTTGTCAAGATACGGATTACATACGCGGTTCATAAGGTCTATGGATACCGCAGGAGCATTAGTCAAACCGAAAGGCATGACCGTTAACTCAAAATGTATGTACCTCTTCCTGAATACAGTTTTGGGAATGTCTTCTTCACGTACTCTCAACTGGTGATAACCAGAACGAAGGTCTATTTTTGAAAAATATCGTGACCCTTACAGCTGATCGAACAAGTCATCCATCCTGGGAAGAGGGTAGCAGTTCTTGATAGTCAGCTTGTTTAGTTCTTGATAGTCTATACACATACGGAACAAACCATTTTTCTTCTTAACAAACAAAACAGGAGCTCTCCAATGTGAGGAACTAGGTCGTATGAAACCTTTGTCTTGGAGCTTTTTAAGTTGGTTTGACAGTTCTTGCATTTCCATAGGTGCCAAACGGTAAGGTGATTTTGCAACAAGCATAGCTCCAGGGATAAGATCTATGCGAAAATCAACTTCACGAGGTGGGGGTAAACCCGATAGATCTTCTGGAAATACGCTGGGGAAGTTACGTACAACGGGGATATCTTCAAGTTTCAACTCGTCTACTTTCATAGTCTTCAACTGTTTCAAGTTCCCTTTGGGATGTTCTCCATGAACTTCCAAAATCTCTCCGTTGGATAACAAAATTTGGACAATTTTCTCGAAGCAAACTAACTTAGCTCTAAGCTTGGATAACAAATCCATTCCTACAATCACGTCGAATCTACCGTGTCCAAAAGGGATCAAATCGATGATAAAGGTATGACCTTCTAGTTCTAGTCTACAAACCTCGAACAATCTTATTGGTTTATACTTTAAGGCCGCTAGCTATTTCGATCTCATAACTGGGGCTCACAACACTAGGTTTCATGTCAATCGATGGCAAGAAGTTGGTAGAGATAAAGCTATAATCAGCACCAGAATCAAATAGAACTATAGCGAAATGATCATTAAGAGAAAATGTACCCGTCACAATGTTCAAATCTTGTAGAGCTTCAGCAGCATCTATGGTGAAGGCTCTACCACGTGCCTGATTCCTATTGTTCCCTTAGTTGGGGTTTCCTTCGATAGCTAGCACATGGTTTGGGTAATTTCCTCCTGAGGTAGTGGCTCGGTTCATCCTTGGACAATTCCTCCTAAAGTGGTTAGGGTCTCCACACTCATAACAAGTTGGCAATAGCTATACCCGTGCAGTATCAGGTAAAGTGACCCACTTGGTTACATCGACCACACACTGGGTAGTTACCAGAATGATGGAAGTTTCACTTTGCACACTTCGGATGTTGACCAACATACTAACGTTGCACTTGTCCTTGTTCCGGAGCACTTACAGCAACATTCCTTACAACCCTTTGTCTCTTGTTCTTATCATTCTTGCCTTGGTTTTTGAACTGATTGTTGGAACTCTTCTTGTCTCCAGCATTTTCCTTCTTCTTAAAAATTCCATCCTTGATACCATTAGTGGTCAGACGGTTGGCCATGCTTACAACACTCCGAATAGTAGCAGGCTTAGAAGAAGTGACATTTGCCTTGATCTCGGGAGCTAGACCCTTAATATAGCGATTGATATGCTGGCTTTTAGGCAACCATGTGTGGTACTAACCTCGCCAACTCATGAAATCTAGCCGTATACCCATCAATGTCTGACCCAACCATCTTGTGATTCCAGAATTCTGATTCCAACTTTTGAATTTCATCATTAGGACAATATTCCTCCATTAGTAGCTTCTTAAAGTCTTCCCAAGGTTAGGCTATAGCAGCTGCCCGTTCTCTAGTCTGTACTAGAGTGTTCCACCAAGTTAAGGCGCGACCTGGCAGCATACAAGACACGAATTCGACTTGGCTCTCTGCGGGACACTTACTGATATGGAGCACAGACTCTGTGCTTTCAAACCATGTTAACAAACCAACTGCACCTTCTGTGTCGAAGAATTCCTTGGCCCCACAAGATCTGAATGTCTTATAATTGTTGTTTTGAGTGGCGTCTCTTTGATTTGTTCGGTTAGCTCCTAGAGCTTCGACAAGTTGGGCTAGCAGATTCGATAATGCGATGTTAAGTTGTCGGGCTACTTCGTCAACTGTTTCATTAGGAGGGTTAGTATTGTTGGCAGTGTTGCTACGTGTGCTTTTCCCGACATAGTTCTACATATGACATAAGAAATTGGTTTTAGTAATGTTTCCCCCAATGCCCTTTTCCAATAGTCCGTATATATATCGCACAAGTTTCTTAGATTTCAGCACAGTATATTTTATACACATAGAATTTGTCACCAGGGTCTTAAAATGTATATATAGTTAATATTAATGATAGTAATATTAAACAAAGTGTTTAGATAATTAGTTAGATAAAGATAAGTGTGTCATAAAATTTAATTCAAATGGTAACATTCTATATAAGTTTTTTTTTGTACTTCAACGATTTTTTGGTGTAATATAATTTACCGGGGAAACCCTTTACAAAAAAAAACTATCTTTTTTTGACTCGTCAAGATGCGACATTTTATCAAAACGCTCGACTTTATTAGAAATGATCGACTTTATCAAAAAATGCTTGACTTTATAAAAAATGCTCGACGTTATAAAAAATTAATCGACTTTATCAAAAATGCTCAACTTTATAAAAAATGATCGACTTTATCAAAAAATGCTCGACTTTATCAAAAAATGCTCGACTTTACAAAAATACTCGACTTTATCAGAAATGATCGACTTTATATAAAAAAAAATACTTGACTTTATCAAAAAATGCTCTAATCACGGAAACAACATAAAAATAATAAAAAAAATACAACTAAGTCTAATGGTTTCCAAAGACAATAATCATAGAAGCATGGGTCGGCTAGCTTTAAAGCATCACCCACCGTATATCTGCCAACAACTAAACCATAAAAGAATCAGTAGGGTAAGGACAAAACATCGTGCATTTCTGCTTTCAGCCCTAATCTCTTTATAGTCGCGCTGCATCCATGTCGTTTGAGTATCCATAACAAATCATCCAAGCCTTTCTCATCCTCGAGCGAATTCTTCAAAACCCTTAACCAAGTAGCAACTTGAATCTTAATTTCACAACTCGTCAAACAAGTCATGAAATTAAGTTAGAAGTTGTTAAAAGGCTCAATGTTTTTGGAAAATTGACTCGACTTTGGGATTGCTCAAAAACAAAATCTTAAATCACTGAAGATGGTATTTGCGAACAAGCAAAGAATGCTTTGAGTCTTAAAATCACTTCGAGGTATGACGGCGAGTTTTATGTGCCATAAATGGACTTCCAACAAGTCGGCTACCAGTTGAAGTTCAACTCCCAACTGAAGCTAAGACGGTTATGACGTATCAAAATATTCTTCCAACAAAGTCGTTTGGATGAATCAATCAACCGCCAAGTGGTTATGTACTAACCGGGCACTCCTGCTCACATTCATAGCCAAAACGGTTGGCTTAATAGTATGACGAAGTAAGACAGAAACGTGACCGATATAGGTCGACGTAGTTTCTAATAGCGAAAGAACAAACGTCTTTACATGTCGTTCATACACAGTCCATCTGCTATTCGCCTAGAGCTCTAACTCGGAATCTATCAACGAGTCCTTCTCGGGGTCCTATGTAGGGTAGGGGTACGCAAAGTAGCTAGGTGTACGTCGTGACTTACTCGTGGAATCATTAGCGCGCGAAGACGATCTCTAGGACATACTATGACCGTAAAGGTGTCGGTAATAAGAACATACTTAGGGATAGTGTGACAACTATAATAACAGTAACCGACATGAAAGCAAACTTAAATCATAATTAAATCAATCAGAGACAAGCATGATGTACTTAATCATAGATAGTGGACATCTAAAAGTATGCAATGTACAATGCACATAATTCCTAGTGTGCTTTTTAGTGATCAAAGTGGAAAGTCAATTTTCAACTTATTTAAAATAATAACTATATCCAGTGTTGCATGATACTCCCTAAATTAGATATAGTTGATCACGTTATGTCTAATTGAGGTCTAATGATGCAACCACTCAGAATAGTTGACTCGTTTCATGTTCGGTGATTTTAGAAAAAGAAAATCATTTTGGTTATAGTTTGGATTTTTATTTTGAAAAACCGGCGTTATCTATAACCTTAGGCTCTGATTACCAATTTCTCACACCCCGCTAAAGCGGAAATACAAGGTGCGACGTATTAATAAACATCACACAAGATGATAGATAAAACACCATACATGATTAAGATAAAAGTAAAAATATCTGAATTACAACAATTCCAAGTACAAGTTTAAAAGTACAAAAGTTCACATAAGTTGTTTTTCATCCGAACATGGATTTCCTAAAAGACGTGAAGTTCGCAAGAAAGAAGACATCTTGAAAATGTCCGAATGCAAATGTACAAAGTTTCCACTTTAGGAGGGTCATCTAAAAAGCATGAAAAAGAGGGTCAACAATTAAAAATAGTTGGTAAGCTCATAGGATTATGTACACAAAAATAGTTTTATAAAAGAGTAGATGTCCAATAGCAGTTTCCAAATCAATATCAAGTTGCCAAAACAAGTCGAGAATCCAAAATGATTCAAGTTTCCAAAGACCGTTCCCGTTACCTAAGTAACGTATCATAATTAAATGTATGTATGCTATAGTGTTTATGCGAGGCACTACTTAAACGCATTCAGCCCGTCCGTTCCAAACATCTAAACAAGTTCTAGTTGTATAGTGTTGCACTAACACTTAGTACTATGCACCCTTGTGCGAGGAGTGAGGAGGGGATAATCTCCTAATAGCGCTATCCATAAGTATTAACGTCTCAATCTCGTTGAGGGGGATATAATGAGCTAAAAGTAGTGGCGGGTTCCAAGCATCAAACAACATACATACTAAGTTCAAAGGTCAACGCGTTTTTAAAGTTAAATAAGTTTCACAGTTCAAGTACGTTTCAAGTTCAAATATACTCAAAGTTAAAACACATAAAAGTATGAACATAGTAATTTAAATAAGACACATCATGCTTTTCACCCTAAAATCATAAAAACGGTAAAAGTTGTGAGAAACCCACCTCAAAAGTTAGGACAACGATGAGTTCACGACAAATTACAGTAAATAGGCAACCCAAACGAACTCGCACCCTTCTACCTGAGACCTAAGGTAAATAAATATACCTAATTAGATTCTAAACGATATGCTCGAATGTTATAAACATTTATTATATATGTCTCATGTTTACTTTTTAACGTTTCACATAAATCATAAAATGACCCGGTTTTCTCGTCACTTCAAAAGTTTATTTGACCAAGTAAAAATTACTTTTGGTTGGAACCCATTTTGAACCTTAAAATACCATGTGTCTAGTGTGTCTCAACATATTTGCAATAATTTTTATAAGGCTTAACTCACCCAAATAGTCCATACTTCCAATTTACTCAATTTTTGACCACTTTTAGTATTTTAGCAAGCTGAGTACGTTTTACTCATAGTTTCACTTAGGGATTCTGAGAATCTTTTATTAACATATTAAACCAATTACCACGTGATTTTTAGCTATGGAGGTGTTCCCAATATTGTCTTATGACCCATACAAATTAGATGTAAATTTCAGTCCAAAACAGTCCAATTAACCACTCAGCTTGTTTTAATACCCAATGTGTCCAAAATGACCCCTATTGCAAATTAACCTTTGGAATTTTAAAGTAAACACATATACTTAAGTTTTCGTGGTGGTGTGGGTCCACATATAGCATGTATGACAACTTTATAGTTACTTTAAATGGTTTAATTTTCTGCCCAACATGCATTTTCAGAAATTGTTCCTTACACAATCTAGTATTATGTTCCCAAAATAAATCCCTATCACTTAAGGCCAAACACATATGAATACTACATGATTATATGAAAATTCAGAGGTTATTTAAATATAAAAGCATAATGTATGAATATTTTATGAGTTTTACAAGATTGAAAGTCAAATCTACCATTTTTATACACTTTCTGCACACGAATCTTGCACAATTGTTTTGAAAATGCTACGTATCTCCACTGACTTTTTCCAAACTAGAAAGTTGTATACGACTCTTTGTGGTTCATTTAAAAAAAAAACAAAACAACCATAACTCCCAAAAATGAGGGAGTTATGACCATTTTAGTGAAACACAATTTTTCAAACAACCAACTATATCCATTTTTGATCAACTTGCATGCATTTTTCTACTTCCTTTGATTCAAAAATGACCATACCAAGTGTAGGTACTCTTTTTAACACCATTTTAGAGTTATAAAACATCTTTAGATCAAATATTTCTTGTGGTTTAATTAGATAAAAATATTGTGCAAGAATAAGTGCAGGAACTTTAGATTAAAACTCTCTTCGTGCAAGAAAAACACAAGTTGTCTTACACCAAGATGTTTACCTTGATTAATGGAAGATGTGCAAGGGAACTTGGGGCTGAGATGTTACGATTTCTTGATGGACCTCTTCTATGGCTTCTTGTTACAAAATCTTAACCGAAAACTATTTCATTTACCCTTATACACCATTCTTCTTGATCAAACCTTGGAAAATCTTGGTTATTTTTGTGTTTTCTTCTTGCTGTTGACTTATAAAATAGAGAGGGAAAAGAAATAGTGTAGAATTTTAGTGAGAGATAGAGTTTAAGAAATGGTGCTTTGTTTGTAAAGATAAGTGGATGTGTAAGAGACATAGAAGTGATGTGTGTAAGGTAGCGAAAGAGAGTGCTTGCCATGTGTTTGGAGTTTGTGGCTCCCCTTGGATGGCAAGAATAGGGGGAGCACATGGTTTGTGTATTTTGTTTTTGTTAATTTTAGTGTATATATTGTGTAATGTATTTAAGTTTAAATGTATAATTTGTGTACATTCAGTAAATACGTAAAGTGTCGTAAAAACGTAACTTTTTAAATAGTTTTTGTGAGTTGGTTAAATTATGTTTTCCCATGTGTTTTAACATTGTTATAATGTTATTTGAGCATATCGTTGGTCGTTTGGACCGTTAATTAGGATCATTAGGTCAAATGTGCGTTTGTATAACTAGGGTTCCTAATAAAATAAATATTTAGCAATAGAATTGACACCACCACATAAAAGTGACTCCATAAATAATTATAAAGAGTCAAAAGTCATGTGTTTGCTTTCGGTTACTGACCTCAAAATAGATGGTTGTTACAAGCGTTGGTTGATATTTCCTTTCTTTTATTCCAAATTCAAATCCAATGGCTACTTTTGAGTGAAATTCTTTTTTATATATAATTTTTTTTCATCCCCACTTTACCTATATATACTCCTTTATCTCACAATTTCTAACACATAGAAATCAAGTACTCTACATTCAAATCACATTGCCAAAAAATGGCTAAACCTCCACATTCAAATGATATTTGGTTCAGGTCATATGGTGGGATGCCTTAGAACACAAACTCATTATCTTCTTTAAATCCCGCAACACCTTCATCTTAACATTCAATCTCCTCCTCACAATATCCCCCTTTTGGTGCCCAATTTAACTTGTCGAATATGATACAAGAACAATGGAATGACCAACAATACGAACAACAACTAATTTAACAACGATTTCAACATCTTCAACAAAACGCACCACAATACTATCAAAACTCACTACCGTCACAACAACAAAACCCAACCGATCCGCCACCTCAAGACTCCCCAAAAAACCCTTCAAAAGTAGCATCGTCATTCAACGAAGAGCGAAGAGGAGGAACTACTAGCTTCGTGTTTCGTTGTAGTTTTTGAGGATCCAAATATCCGAAGAGGCCAAAAGATGGAATGCTTTCGGGGCAAGATTCTTTTGTCATACAAATCTAAGGCTACACTCCAACGTACCAAAGATATGATTTCGTCGAAGTGGTCGACGTTGAATACAAATTATCAAAAGTTTAATGCTTTGATGAGATGGATGCTTTGATGCTTCGAAGTTTAATGCTTTGATGAGATGGATGCTTTGATGGATGCTTTGATGCTTTGATACAAATTATCAAAAGTTTAATGCATTAAACTTTCAAAAGTTTAATGCTTCGAAATGGTCGACGTTGAATACAAATTACAAAAACGTGCACAACGTTTGGCTAAAAGTGGTGAAAATGAGATGGATGCTTTGATGCACGCAAAAAAGATGTTTAGGGATGAGCATAAAGTAACATCGTTTAGTCAAGACTCGTCGTGGGAGATAGTACACGGTTGCCTGGTATGTGCCTAAATACACATACCTTTTACCTATTAAAACGAGCTATAAAGACCAATAATGACCAATAGTACATGAAAAATGCATTGTATATGTGTGTTTTGTCTATTGTGTCTTGCAGGTGATGGATAAATCATAAAAGGACAGAAATAAAGCAAACAACGACAAAGCCGAGCATGGGAATGGAATGAGCACGAAGAAACTAAAGCCGAAGGCGTGCCTATCTTCTATGGACCAACCCAGGCCCACTTAATGGGTCGGGTCAGCCTAAAACCTAAACTATTAAACCATAAATCCAAGTCCATAATCCTAAACCATTTTAATATAAAACTTGGCCCAAAAGGATTAAACAAGGCCCAAATCGAAGCAGATATATAAGCCCCAAGTCAAACAGTCAATGTACTGTTTATCCCTTTCACCATTTCCCTCTCTTTTCACTTTCACCACATACTATCACACGCAGGGTTAAATCCCCACTCCCCACGCCCGTTTTCTTTTAGAACCTCATTAAGATTAACCTGTCACATCAATCATGGCCACGTTGGCAATCCCCTAAAATCCTATTGGCTATGAAACGTGGAGAGGAATGAAGGGCTTAGATGAAGGATTAAGAGGCGGTTTGAATTGGAAGGCTAGGATTAAAGTTCACAGACGCTCCTGAGGTTCTAGATCCTTCCTCACATCACTATAAATGGAGGCCTTCATCACACAGATGAGGCGTGTAGAATTTTAGCTTAAGCTTGTAGTTTTTAATAGCTTTTTAGTAGCTTATAGGTTTATTCTCATGTAATTTACTTTTTAAAGCATTGTAATGCTTTAATTTTCAAAAAAAGTCAGCTTTCATTTAAATTTGTATTTTAATTCAAAGTATTTCTTATTGCAATGTTGTTTAATTTGATCATAATCTCCTTACAAGCTCTTATAAGCTCTTAAATACTACATTAGCTTGTTATCACTAAGTTAAGCCTTCAAAAGCTTAACTGAGTTTAGAATTTCACTTAAATCCTCTCCTAAATACCTCAGCTTAACTTTTGGATGATAAGCCAATCATGGAAGGGCTTATAGACCTTACTAGCTTGTGAAAACAAGCTAGAGCTTGTAGATTTAAGCTCTAAATGAGCAGTTAAGTCCCTATTTAGCTGGGACAAAGGTACTCTTTCATTTACCATTTATAGCTTATTTTTATAACTCTGCTTGTTTTGCTGCTTATCCTATGCTTATAGCTTGCTTATTTATGTTTAGTTGTACTTATTCAGTTCTATTTTAGCTTAATATGTTCAGTTGTTAGCTTAAATTAGTCTAAATTTGCATTTTCTTATAAATAGTCTTTATTTCTAGTTATTAAAGCTTTTGAGTTTAGCTTATTAATAAGTCCTTAATTGTCCTTAGTTTATGCTTACTTATACTTCATTTGCTTAATATTCTATCTGTTTTTATAAATCTGGGATTAATTCAACCTTTTGAAGTTTAAAAATGTAAATCTAACATTTTAAGGGGTGTTTGGCACATTTGATTGCCTTTTGCCTTTAAGACAAGTTTGATAAGCTTAAGTTAAGCTTATAAGATAATTTTAATTAGTTGTAAAAGCTTAATTCTCAAGTTTTAGGTTTATAGGATCCATGGTTTGAATCTGTGGTCTCATAGTTTAATAAACTAGCTTAATTTGTTTGATCTTGATTAGGTGCTATTAGTTGTCAGTTATATGCTTGTTTTGAGTCTAATAATGCAGTAGTATAGAATTGGATAAGTGTGCAATTGTTTTGTGGGTCTAAGTCTTAATCTGTCATAGTTTTTTCAAGAAGTTAAAAGTTCAATTTTCAATTGCAAATTTAGATGAGGTAAAGTTTGTTTTAAGGTCTGATTTTGAGAATTTAAGCTCTTTGGATATTGAGCTTAATCTTTTTGAACTTATTTTCATATCTTGTCATCATTTACTAGCTTAAATCTAAGTCTGCATTAGTCTTATTTTTCCTTCTAAAACCAAAAAGCCAAAAATAGTTTTAGTTTGTCAGTCTTTAAGTCTTCTTTTTCTAGCTTTTTTATGCTAATTTTCTTAAATCTTGTTTTTATGTGTTATTTAGAAGCTAAACTTCATCTATTTTCAGTTTGCAACTTATTTCATGTGCTTATTTGGCCTAAGAATTAGCTCAAAGTTTGTCATTTTACTTTAGGTCTGTTTGTTTAAGTCCTCTTTAAATTTAGCTTCTATGAGCTTATCAGCTTAAGGTTTTGCTTATTTCTTAGTTCCAAGTTCTTATTAAGTATAGAGGTTAAATTGTTTTGGCTTATTGGCTTTTCTCACTTGCTTATCTAGTCTAAAAAGTGTCAAAACAGTTTGGCTTTTAAAAGTCTTTTAGTAGTTAAGCTTTTAAGCATTCTGTCTCTATAAGCTAGCTTTTCCTAGCTTATTATTGGTTTTCAGCAAAAGTCATTTTGTTAAAAGTGCTTATTTTGGTCTGTTCTTCAAAAAGTTTAAAAAAAATAAAAAAAAAGTTACTGTGGCAAAAAGATAGGTCCAGGACTCGAACCTGCGACCCACCTTTCACACACACACACATACTTACCGCCATGCCCTTAGGACTTTTCCATTAGGCATTCATTTAATTAAATTCTTATAGTCATTTTATTGTTTTGCTTATTCGTGCTTCTTGGCTTATTTACTGCTTATTCTTTAAGCAACTTTTCTAGTTTACAATTTTCATAGATTCTTCATAGTTTGAAGTATTTTTCATAATTTTTCCAAATTTTTATAAATTAGTTTAGAATTTTTAATTAATTTTCTAGATTTAAATCGTTTTTAATTAATAATAAATAAAATAAAAATAAAAAAATATATAATTTCTTTTCTGAAAATTATTTTTAGTCATTTAGATTTTAAAAGTTTAAATTTACATTTTTAGGGCTTTAATTTGTCAGAGTTGGTTAATTAGACGCGTTTTTTAGATTCCCGTTAACGTTTTAGTTAAAATCTTTAATTGCCTTAATTGTTGCTTGCCTTTACATGTTTTTGCATTTATATTTGTAGACTTAGGAAACCAAAATCAAAAACCTTGAAATTATTTAAATCACGCGATCACAAACTTAACCGATTCTCAATTCACGCTTCGTCGAGGAAACAACCCGGGAGGCTTTGAATTTTACTTTGGTTAAAAGTAATCTTCTAGAATCCTTACGGAATACTTATAATATTATTGATAATATCCTTATATACGTATTTGGAGACGAATCATTGCCCCATGTGGGATGCGCCCGAGCCGGTTACCGATTCCCGACGCATAATCTTCCGAGGGCACGCGGAAGGAAACACCGAGCTATCGGTCAGACCAGAGACACGTCCTACGTGAGCACATGAGGCACAAAAATACAAAATCCGCAAGCTCGTTTGAGGTAACGTGGGGAGTCACACAATCGGTTCTCTATAGTTGCCGGAATGATATCAAACGAGTATGGGACTCAAACGGAAATCACCCACAAAAAATATCGCAATCAGAATTACGCACTCTGAAGAATTGCGGTCTACTCGCAAAAAGAAACCCCCCAAATTTGGAGGGGTATTTTTTTTTTTGTTCTCTACAGATCTTAGACAACTACCCAAACATCGAGATCAAAAACCATAAATCCCGACAATATATCCCCCCCCCCCCCTTCAATAGGCGTCAACATAGTTTTTTATTATCGTGTTTTATTTTTAATTATCGCAATTTTTTCATATTTTTTATATTTTGTATGTTTTTTTATTTTGTTATTTTTATTTGTATTTTTATTTGTATTAATGAAATATTAGTTGTTAAAAAAATGGGAAAAAATAGTGGGTCTCAAAAGTGTAAGTTAGTGCAAGTTACTGGTGTGGTTGTTTTGGGTAAGTTAGTTGTTTGTAAGTTAAGTGAGAAAAACTAATGTGGCGCACATGTGCCAATAACTTGGGTGTTGTTGCACCTTTTACTCTTAACTGAGGGGTTAAAGGAGACTGATGGGCACACACATCCACTGCCGAAAACAAAAAGTGGCGCCACCATACCGAGGCTCGCGCCATCAGTCCTCGCGCCGAAGTGACCAGCTCAAGCGATCGAATTTTATCCTCTTATTATTATGATTATTTGAAAGTATACGTTTAATAACGGTAAAAAAAAGGTAGTAATGTAATTTTGGGCCAAAAGATAGTCGTTTTTCCTTTTTTCAAACTTATTAAAAATACTATAAGTACCTCTTTATTGTACCAAATTTTATACACACTTCCAATATCATTTCTACTTTAACAATACTATTTTTTCCTTAAAAAAACTATGGATCCCAACACTCCCAACACCTTTGATAATTACGATATTTTCTTTAAAGACGATGCGGAGCGATATATAATTGGGGTTATGAGGAATATGAACAATTTCTAGCTATGGGTAATCAAGAAGCGGGGGGTTCGGGATCGAATCCTAAGAAGAAGAGGAGATACATACCATGTGAGCGAGAAGAGGCGGAACAACGGCTACTTTACGACTATTTTGGCGACGATGATACTCTTCCTAAATACACAGAAGAGTATTTTAGGCGAAGGTATCGTATGAGTTCTACACTTTTAAAAAAATAGTCAATGATATTACAAATTATAATGCTCAGCCTCTTCCCGAATACTTTCGTTTTTTTTAACAAAGAGAAGATTGTATGGGTCGTGGAGTTATTGGTCCTATTATGAAGTGCACACCCGCCATACGCCATTTGGCATACGACACAACACCTGATGCATTTGACGAGTACTTGCAAATTACTGAACGTTGTTCACAAGAATGTTTAGTTAACTTTACTGAATGCATATATATTTATACGTAGAAGAGTATTTAAGAAGGCCCACTTCAAAGGATACTGAAAAAACATATGCATTGCACAAAGAGAAACATGGACTCCATGGAATGTGCGGGAGTATTGATTATTTGCATTGGGTTTAGAGAAACTGCCCAAAGACCTTACATGCTTAATTCAAAAGACGCGATCATAAATACTAAAATTTTATGTTAGAAGCGGTTGTGGATCAAAAATTGTGGATTTGACATGCATATTTTGGGGTTCTGGTATGTCAAATAATGATCTTAATGTGTTATATGGTTCCCCGTTATTTGATGATGTTCTTGCCGATAAAGCTTTGGAAGCTCCATTTGTAGTAAACGGAAGAACATACAAGAAAAGTTACTATTTAGCCGACGGTGTTTATCCAACATGAGCTACGTTTGTTAAAACATTTTTGATTGTAAGGTGTAGGATATCAATTCACACAAACTAAGCAAGATGTAAAGATAGAAATCTAAAGAGAGAAATGATGGTTGGAACACTTAGAGAGAAAAAGAAATAAGAAGATGTGTTATAATGAACCAACACCCTCTCCATGAAAGGAGAGGGTATTCATACTTGTCTTGGGGCGTGGTCAACATAAGGTGAGCCTTATGTTGACCCGATTAGCTTAACTATTACACAACGATTAACTACGAGCTAAGGATGACTATTTTAGAAGTGACAGAGTCTTTTCTCAATTCCTAACAATATCCCCCTAAGGGAGGTCACTCTATTTTATAAAAACTTAAGCTTAGCATTCTATGAATGTCTTCAATCTTGCTTGTAGTCTTGATTCTTTTTTCTTTATCTTGTGAACTTGATATAGTGATCTTGGAACTTATTTTTGCATGCTTTATAGGCTTGTGATCTTGAACTTCATGAGATCATCAGTCATTCATCATATCAACATCATCTTGTAATCTTTCGCCTTCTTGTGATCTTGTGACGTTGGGACCAACATGCTCATACTTTTTTTTGTCTTGAAAGCTAATAATCTCCCTTGAGATGCTTCATCTTGAACACTTTAACACTTCAAGGAAGACGTTTTGAATATCAGAGTAGTGGAAGACTTGAGTAACTTGTACTTGAGCTTTCATCATGTTTTTATATTCGTTGATCGAGTATGAGCATGTGGTTATGAACTTGACTCTGCTGGAACAAGGAACCACCATCTTTATATAAATCTGCAATTAAAACAGTCAGCAATAAAGGTTGTGGATGAATATGGCTTTATCATTCGCCCATGTTTTGTTGGATTAACCTCTGGTTCTGTGAGGACCGACCTGTGATCAGGTAGATTCAATTTAGAAGAATCTCCTTGACAAGATTTCCAGCTTAAAGTATTAGATCCTCTAATGTGTAAGCATTAGATTCACCGTTACTTGCTTGTTCTCATTACTGGAACGTCTCAAAGCAGACAACACGATAAGAGTGAATCAGTTAGTTACTATCTTACTGACTGAGTAATCAATTCATATACTGGACCAAATCGATATCCAGTTGTCACAAGTTTGATCCATATAGGATCGCACAAGTCACCCACCGTAGTAATGTGTGATGTTGACACTGGAAGGATTTCCATTCGTCACTGTAGAATGCTAAAGAGCGCCACTCTGAGTGTTATGGCAAGATCACAAGGATAATGCGTAGGACACTAATGATTTCACTTGTTTTCACAATGTATGAAGAACAAGTGTAGTTTGGAATAGTGTCCTAATGAGATTTATTGATTATCTCTTTTGGCTCTAGGCTCAATAGTGCGTTTTAGTTTTAGTAATCGGAGGCTGGAACTGACTGCCACATTTTCAATATTAGCTAACTCAAAGTGAGAAAGTCGATAGATAACGTGTTTGTCTTCGTAAGAAATGAAACAAGAGTATTTTGAGAGACCTCGAGTGGCTAGGAAGGGTTGTGCATTGCATCACTGGCTCCATGATGACAATCTTCAATACCAGACAACATCTTAGTGTTTCTGATAGCATATGTATTAACCCAGTTTATGCCTAAGTGTATGGAAGGCTTCTTTCTTTTCACCCTTTATCCTTACATTTATTTTTCATTCTTCAACCCCTTCAATGCTTACCAAGACTTCATCACTAACACCTTGATGAGTTTGTTCCAGTGCTAGCTCAGTCTTAGTCGATATTATTCCCATTCTTACTTTACTCCTTTTATCATACCTAAGGACTTCTAATCTAACTATTGGAATGTCCGTGGATAGATCCTTCTGGTTCTGGCTGGATCATGGAATGAATACCTATCCTTAACCGCCTTATATCTTCATTACAATAAGTACTTGGTCGGTCTTTGGGTATTTCCACTATAGCCAATAAA
Source organism: Tanacetum coccineum (assembly GCA_026074375.1). Lineage (NCBI taxonomy): Eukaryota > Viridiplantae > Streptophyta > Magnoliopsida > Asterales > Asteraceae > Tanacetum > Tanacetum coccineum. The sequence goes on along the minus strand of BQNB010014138.1, from coordinate 47,850 downwards.
ACCATTTGAAAATCAATCAAGGTACTAGTGATATAAATCAAAACTTTTTGTACCTTGATGGTTTCATCTTTTCTAAAATTGCTCCCCTTACATATGTGCATCGATATTCGAAAGTGTTTTTCACATAAGAGGGAGAAACTGCACTTGAGTCACTGAGATCACATCATTAGCCTTATATTTTAATCATATTTTCTCCCATTATCAAAAATGTCAAATTGTTTGATATTTTGAATATCAATTGATTTAAAATTAAGCTTATGATATATTACTAATTAGCATGCTTATTAGGAACATTTTAATGCCCCCCTCAATTAATGAGGGTATGATATGGTGTCAAGTACATAATTTAAAAGATTTTGAATTTATTGAAAAATTCATGAAAATTTATACTCAAACACTATATACATATTATTGATCATACACTACATATTCACATATATTCACAAGATAAGTTATGAGACAACATCTGAGAGGATAGAGACCAAGTATGACATAGTCATATGGTTTGTTGAAGTAGCCGTTTATCTGTCTCACAATGCCTTCCACCAACCAACACTTCTAAGATGCGCATAATCTGTCTTTCCAATAGCTGATTGTCAATCATCTTCACCATAATACTTGAATGATTCTAATCCTTGGTAGTCCATTTTCTCCTATGCATGTCTTTGTTGTACCCCAGCTTGAAATTTTGCACCCTTTCATAGAGGATTTGACGAACAGACCTGAGCGTTCCGTCACAAAATTTGTAGAGCTCATCGATACGCATCAGTCTCTTACGTTTCTGCTTGTCCTCATAGATAACTCCCTTGGGGTCATATGAAGGATTGTATGGTTCTTTGACCGAGATTCTTGAACAGTCTTTTTGTGGCCTAGAGATATTGAGCTTCTTTTGATAACTTTTAACTCCAAGTTGTACGTCCTCAACTCGTTTCTGAATGACAATTCTTTGTGTAAACATGCGTAGTGCAACAGCTATGTCGACAATTGCATCACCTTCAAGGTTGAATAACTTGTTTTGAACATGAAGTAGAAGCATGTCTTCAATGTCATTTAGATGAATTCTTAGAAAGTCACCTTCTTTGAACGTATACAGTTTCTGATCCACTCTTTTTATGAAAATCTCTTCTAAATATCCATAGCCAAACTATTTATCCACCTTCATACTGACCACACTCAGGATCTTCAACATGGAGTAGACTTCATGCTTAGATTGCATACTGATTTGAGATCGGTAGAATAACTAAAGTTTGGGTCCCTAGTGAGAGATCCCCAATGCAGCATCCTTGTCATAGGCCACTTTGACTAGACTCCATAATTTTTTAATCATGTCTTCAATTCCTTCCAGCTCATACCTTACAGCTTTTGTCTTGGTTATAAATACAATGTATTTCTTCGGATATTCAAGATCATTATTAAAGAAGAAGTCTGAAGGAATGGTTAAGTGACCTGGAGAGCCTTGCAAGGGTAGTGGCTTACTCAAATCATATAGACATCTGTCACTTTCAGGATTTGTCCAATCAAGTTGAACAGACAGAGCTAAGTAGCATTGTTCAATGTTGTATTATAGTTTAATGCTACTTTTGCTGGTTCATTTGAGCAGCTTGTAGAGAGGTCCTACTAAATCTGCTTTGGTGAGCTTGTCAATCTTAAGTCGATTCATAGAAAATCTGGTAAAGTTAATTGGTGTGCTCATAAGATCATTAAAGGTGAGTGGGGGCTTTTCTGCATGCACCAGATCATTAAACCAAGTTTGCTCTGGTCCATCATTAGCATCTTTGTCTTGGTTCCATTCTGGTTCTAGAGTAGGAGGTCTTAGAGGTTGCTTGAACTAAGTAGGGTTGCCTTGTGTTGGAGCAGATTCATTTTGTGGTTGATCAGCCTCATTAACCACATCATCTAGAATTAGTTCTTCCACATCCATTTCAGCCTCATGAAGTGGTTCTTCTGCATTCACAGGCTTATCGGTAGATGAGGGCTTGGAATGAGTTTTACCTTTGGAGGATGAACCAGTCTGAACTTTATCTTTGTACGACTCATAATCTTTTCCTTTCCTTCGCTTCTGCTTCCCTTGGTCAGATCCAGCAGTAGGGTCTTGATCATCACGACGGTCTCTTTTCCTTAGAACTTTATCAGGATTGACATCTCCACTTGCAATGGCTTTATCAAGCATGATCGAATTCAATAGAGCATCGAATAACTCTTGATGCTTATCATGAGACATGTAAGATTGACTTTTATCCATCTTGTCAAAGAGTATTTTCTTCAGTTCCAGTTCAAAATGAGACTCAGCTGCTTTTTAAGTAGATTGACCAGGAGTGAAAGAAGATTGAGCTAGAACAGTTGGAGTCTTTTGGAGGAGTTCACGTATAGTTCTTTCAATCCTTGGATTGACAAAGTTAGAAACTAATTTGGGTAGAAGCTTGGGCAGTTGATTCTTGACCTCGTTGATGACATTGGCTTGCACTGATTCTTCAATAGCCTCAGAGTGATCAACCTTAGACAAGGCTTTTACTTTCTTTTCCAATTCTGATATTCTTTCCAGAACTATTGGTGATGGATCAGGTACGGATATGATAATAGCTTGAGCTTCTGTTGTTGTTGGTGGTGTTGGAAGTGATGTTGTAAGTGTTAGTGTTGAAGTTGTCTGTGGTAGGATCACTGATACTAGAACATCAAGTAATTGAGTTGATAGAACAGAAGGGATTTCTTGTTAGATTTGAACATCTAACAAAGAATTAATCTCTGTATCTACAAGTTCTTTAATAATGCCAACTAGAGAAGTGTTAAAAGAAATGTTCAGGAATTGATTACCATAGTTTGATGACAGAGAAAGACTAGAGCTTGATGGTGGAACTTCAGGCTTCTCTTTTTGAGTCTCTGAAATTTGAGCTCCTGCTTGATCATCTTTAGTAGCTTGGTCAGCTCCAGCTTGCTTACTATCAACTTTTTCCTCTTCTGTCTCCTCGGAATCTATCATTTCTGCTTCAGCCATCTCTTGATCATCTTTTAGTTCATAGCATACTCAGACATTATTCATTTCCTCCTCATACAGTAACATCATGCTTCTTATCATCAACATGTACATTTTCATCATCAAGTGCAATCAATACATCAGCATGCAATTCTTCTTCATCACTATGCACTTCTTCGTTCATATGTATTTCTTCATCATTGGCCGTCTCTTTATCCGCCTTTTCACTTTTGGCTATTTCCTTTTATGACTCGGTTCTTTCATCGTCACTAGAAAGTATGATTTCCTCTTCATCAGAACCCCATTCATCATCTTTAGTTGCAGTCTTGCCTTTTGGCTCATCAGGAACCTCTGGTGTGTAATACTAGCTCCTTTACTTAAGCCTTTGGTCTTTCCCTTTGGCTCATCGGGAACCTCTGGTGTAATACCAGCTCCCTTACTTGAGCCTCTGGATTGTTGATGGATCCTATATGTACGTTTACTGACTTTGATGGCTTTTAAAATGTTAGCTTTTAGCTGTGCAGCTTCTGATAACATTTCCATACCTTTAAGCTTCTTAGACTGATCCAGTGTTTTCTTCGTTGAGACATTTGGAGTGTCTCTGATGACAACACCAGTTGGTTTTCTTCTAATCAGCCTTTCTTCATGTTCATCATCATATTCATCACTTGTTGGCTTTTCAGTTACATTCTTCTTTGAAGTAGCAGGAGTTTTCATTCCCTTTCTTGCTTTCTTTAGAACAACAACTCCAGTGGATATGACAAGTTAAGTCTGATAAGCTTTTAAATTTATGATATCATTATTCAACATCACATCTGGAATTGAGATTCCATATACTTGGTTATCTTCACCTTTTCTAACAAACTTCAACCTTCCTAATATATCATCATCCTTGATTGAGTTCATAAACAAGCCTTGTCTCTTAGAAATGGACTTATGTTTAGAAAGGAAGTGATTGATAATGACCTTTGTGAATCTAGGATAAGGCATGCTTTCACGTCTCCTGACACTTGTTTGCCTGTAGTCAATCTAGTACTAGAAGTCTTCCCAAAGCACTCAGTGTAATCAACATTCTTATGATAAAACAAGCCCTACAAGATTTGAACTCTTGATTGTCGAAGCCTGTCTAAGCCTATAGTTTTCCCAGATAAACACTTGTTGATGATGGAACCAAAGGTTCTCCATGGTTGATACATGTGATCAATGTACATATCAGCAACATATTCCAGAGCCCCTTTATACCCCAGTGATTTAAGGAAAGTAACAAGAGCATCATGAAGAGGTGATGCAACGAACTCTTTGTTAGGAACTCTTAGAGAGATACTAGAGATTTCACAAAATAGTTTAGCACCAATCTTAAACTTCTTGTTATTGAGCTAGAACTAGTATAAAGATGTATGCTTGACATTGGAAATGGTAAACCAAAACTGATGCATGTAGATTTCATGTACATCAGCTGAGATGAGAAAAGCATTATAGCATGGTGAGAGCTTAAGAATATCCAGAATGACTTGATAGGTAGCTTCCTTATGTGTCTTTGTTGGATCAATCCTCATGTGGCATGAGACAATCTTTACACGACCCTTAGTGGAAACTAAGGCCTCGTCAAGAGTTGCTTGTTGAGTGATTGCTTGATTAATGATTCTGCTAAGAGTTATCCAATATAGTTCATATACAAAACATATATATCACTGATCGGATTGATTATTCATGTAGTTGTGTTTGATTTAGATGCATTTGAGTTTATGTTTCAAGTTATTAAGCACAATTTGACACACGAATTGTGAAAGTCAACTATGGTCAATGGTCAACAAGTCAACTAAAATAGTCAACTGGTTGGTCAATTGTCAACCAAGGTCAAACAGTCAACATCAGGTCAAAGGTCAACAGACTGGTTAATGGTTAAATAGGGTCAAACATACAATATGAGTCCATTGGTAAAAAACAATGCATAAATCACCTGATTAATAATTGTGCATAAATTGCATGTTTTATAACAGTGCATAAATCGCTTATTTTGAACATGTGCATAAATCGCCTGTTTTAGTAAACATGCATAAATCGCCTGTTTTAGACAGCTTACATATTCCGCTAGTTTTGATATCTTGCATAAATCGCCTGTTTTAGACACATGCATAAATCGCCTGTTTTAAACACATTGCATAGTCTGCCTGTTTTACACATACGCATAAATCGCCTGTTATCAAGAAATATGCATATTTCGCCTGTTTTCTACTTAAACACATAACTCAAACATATAGCAATTTAAAAACTTCTAAACACATAAATAACAATCTTACAACAGATATGAACATGTTTCAAGCATTTCTTTCAAGATTCCACATCATTCGAGGCATTTGTTAGTTGTTTCGATTATTTACCGATGATCTCTTTATATTTGCTCGTGGGGACTTAGATTCTGCCCGTGTCATTATGGAGTCCCTTGATGAGTTCAAGCTTACTTCGGGGTTGGTCCCGAGCATTCCAAAGAGCACGGCGTTCTTTTGTAATGTTCCTAATCATGTCAAGATATCTATTCTTAACATAATGCCGTTTGCTGAAGGTAATCTCCCGGTTAAAATACCTTTGGAGTTCCCCTTTATTTCTTCGAGGCTTCTAATAAGGATTGTAAAGTTCCTTGTTGAGAAGCAAGAATAGGATTGAAGATTGTAAGAACAAGTCTTCTATTCTTTTCTTTTGCTAGTAGGCTGCAACTTTGTAACTCGGTATCACTTCTTTGCACCGTTTATTGGCCATCGGACCCACATCAACTCCTAAAGGTTATTATTTTATGATAATGCAAAGTCTTATACGTGGTTTCCTGTGGTGTAATGGGGAATAAAAGAGAGGAAGGCCAAGGTTGCGATGGAATGACATTTTTAGTCTTCCTAAAAGTGAAGGTGGTCTTTGGCTTGCGTAGTTTGGATCTGTTTAATTAACGCAAATGATGACCACGCACATTTGGATATGTTTCTGAACAAAGAGTCTCTTTGGGTGCGTTGGGATACACACAAATAAACATAGAAATCCGGTAGTCCTTTTGGGATCTTCCTATTAAAGATAATGTTAGTTGGGGCTGGTTAAAGCTTCTCCAACTTCGGGTGCTTGTTCGTCCATTCTTTTCGGTTAAACTCGGTAATGGGCGTGATACATCGGTGTGGCATGATAGTTGGTGTTCTCATTGTCCGTTAAGCCGTTTGATCTCTCCTCGGGATATTTATAGTGAGGGATTTAACAATCAAGCTATGGTGGCTGACTTTGTGATTAATAACGTTTGGACGTGGCCTCAAGCCCTGTATGTGCCCAAAGCACCAATATTGAACCTCATTCCAGCCCTAATCACGATGAGAATACTACTATGGAATAGCGTTCGATGGAGGAGATCTAATGGTGGTATATCTCTGATATTTACTGTTAGCCGTGCTTGGGAAGGTCAATAGAACCTCGAGGTAATGAAGTCAATTGTTCAGAATTGTGTGGTTTCTCCCCATTCATTCCTCGTACATTCGTATTCATTTTGTGGTTGGTATATGCGGATAGTCTTTAAGACACAGGATAAGCTGAGGCAATGGGATGTTGGTATTAATACCGACTTGAACCTGCTTCGGTGCTCTCTCTGTAACACTCAAAGTGATTCTCATGCTCATTTATTTTTTGAGTGCCCCTATTCATCTAAGGTTTGGAAGTTAGTGCGTCATCTTGCGGAAATGGAGTATGCCACCGATTCTTTATATTGATATTGTTGCTCATCCTTCAGTCAACGGCACACAAGAAGAACTGGCTAGAAGCATTTTTGTAAACATATTTATTTTGGCTGCTTATCCTCTTATTTTGTGTGGTCTGTAACGTAATAATCGTTTGTTTATGAATGTTTAAGCGAACTCCAGAAGAGTTAAGGGATGTTATCATGGTAACGGTTCGCCTCAAGCTCTTATCGTTTAAATTCAAGAACTCGGCTAAGGTGATCAGTTTGCTTGATCGTTGGAAGATGCCCAGATCCTTTAGGCTCTATGTGTGCTGATTGTTATATGATGTGTATGTCTTTAATGTGTGGCTAATTTGATGCATTCGGCTTGGAAGATGCAAAGGAGAATTGGGAGAGGTTAATTTAGTTTTTTATAGTATTTCATTTGGGGCAAGTCCCCATTTTTGAGTCTATGGAGTTCAAGCTTGATCTTGAGGTTAATGTGGTATTCAGCCCGCAATTCCCTATTTCTATCAAGATTCCACATCATTCGAGGCATTTGTTAGTTGTTTCGATTATAAGACACCACAGCAAAGGGTGTGCCACATATTTGTGTGTATCAAGGACTATCAAGGACATTTTTAAACAGCTTAAGGGTTCGGACAATACTTAAGAACATTACAAAATGCCAAACACACATTCAAATGCAACCTTTCTCCATATTTCGAGGTCACAAAGCCTAAAGATTAGACCAAGAAAAGTTCCTAAGTGCTTGAACATGTTTTCATAGTCATTAGGCAGCCTTTACACAAGCTAATAACACTAACCCACAAGCATTCAATCACTCTAACATATTTCGCACAAAATTCGATCACAAAATCAAACATATCACACAAATGTGTTAAATACATTTAAAATTGTTATACACGCTTCATATTTAACCCCCAACACACAAAACCCCCAAGGTTAATTAGACTCAATCTAACTTTTGAACCTATGCCCTAATTTGAAAATTAGGGTTTTTCAAGTAAATGAGAGCTACTTTAACTGATTGCTTTTGTAGGATTGTAGTTTATGAGATGAAAAACACATTAGTAGTTTACCTTGTTGCTTGAAAACATGATTTGATCTTGTTTTGATTTAGGGCGAAATATGTCGTGGGTTAGAGTGAAATAAAAAAAATTATGAGTGTGTGTATATAAACCACCCAAGGTGGGTTTTTGATTTTAAACTTTTTAGTTTTGGCAAAAATAGTCCCTGAGGTTTTCTTCTTCTTTTATTTTCGTTTTAAACTTTATTTAAGGTTTAGATATCTTAAGAAGATGGCAGATTTGGTCCTTTAAGATGCTAGAACAAAGACTAAGTCCCATATTTTGCATTCAAGTCCCTAAGGGTCTAAACAAATAACATCTAAAGCCCAATAGAGTTAAATTAAATTAACTCCCTTTTAAGTATTGACTCGTTATTGTCCAAAACCTTTTCTGATTATTTCGTGATTTTATTTGAAAGATTTTGAAAAGATTAGTTGACGACAATTTCTCCCCCTCAAATAATGACCCGTTTTCAATTAAAAGAGTTGTAGTCATTGTTTGAGTGGTCGAATTGTCTTTGAAAATCTTTTTCTGATGAGAAACTGAGATTCCTGATTTGTTTTGAAAGACAACACCAAGAAAAATAAGATTTCTCTTATTTTGACAAATAAATGCACTGACACGTACACTTATTTTAAGATAGCCCGGGTTGTGTAGCGAAGTATATACAAGCCTTTGCATGATCATGAAGTATATCATGCCCGAGAAAATGAATTCCCATTAAGAGGTCAAGTTATCTTTTTGGCTGATATTACTGGCCTTAATAGAGTTTAAAAACCGGGTTGTAGTCTGAAATGCAATGACATGTTTTGACAATTTTTGGAAACTTTTATTCGAACTTGATTTACAGCTACGTGTCTTTATTAAATGCATTTCTAAAAGCAACGTATAAATATTATCGATTAAAAAGGACAGGTCAAGAAAAACTTGTTTTTGGATTTTGGGATTTTTTATTTTTTTAATTTCTTTTGGTGATTTTATATTTTTCTATTTCTTTTTCTAAAAAAATCTTATCTAAGAACGGATAAAATCTTTTTAGGTTTTTATAATTTTTATATATTTACATAGGATACACGAAGAGGTACCACCATCACTCTTCATTTTCTTCTGCCAGACTCGTAAGTGTTTCTGGAGACATGCTTTTCATTCCAAGCTTGTTGATCAGGAATTCAAATCTTTCCCTTGACAACGCTTTGGTGAAGATGTCTGCCAACTGATACTCAGTTCGGACGAAGTAAAGCTCAACAACACCATTTTCGACTTGTTCTTTGATAAAGTGATATCGGACATCAATATGCTTCGATCTTGAGTGTTGGACGTTGTTACAGCAGAGGGCGATAGCACTCTTGTTATCACAATACAGAGGGATTTTGTTGAATTCAAATCCATAATCTGTCAATTGTGATCTCATCCATAGGATTTGTGCACAACATCTAGATAAGGCAATGTATTATTTCTCTGTACTAGAGATAGCAGTGCTTTTCTACTTCTTTGAGGACCAACTGACAAGTTTGTCTCCTAAGAACTAGGCACTGCCAGAGGCACTTCTTCTTATGTCTTGACACCAGGCATGATCCGCATCTACATAAGCTGTTAGTGCAATAATGGTATCTTTTGAGTACCAAAGACCCATATTAGTGGTACCTTTCATGTATCGAAAGATCTGTTTTATGGCATGCAAGTGCTTTTCGGTAGGCTTTGCCTGATACCGAGCACACATGCATACTACAAATACAAGATCATGTTGACTTGATGTAAGATATATGAGGGATCCGATCATGCCTTGATAACGGGTAGCATCAACGGGTGTCCCTTGTAGATCTTCATCTAGTTTGGTCCAGTCTACCATGGGTGTGTGATGCGTATTTTATTTTAAAATATATTTTTACCAAGTTTTAAATTTATAAAACCCGATCGTGGGTAGTATATAATGGTAAATCTGAGGTCATCCCAAGAGCTAAGTTGTAATTAGTTTTAATTTGAAGTGTCACGTTTATAAAATGGTTTTTGTTTTGAATTGAAAGAAAATAAAAATAACAATAAAATTAAATACTAAAAATAAAAGAGTTAGAGATATCAGGAGAGAAAACATGCTAACTTAGTTACTTCATTACTACTGTTATGAAAACGTTTTCCTGTGCAATGTTAAACTATGGTTTCATTAGTGGTTTCTAAGGTCGATAGACTTAAATAAGCATATATAGTCTATCCTATACTTCCCGCGATTCCAACTCGGTCCAAATCGTATAGGAGGTAGGATATCTAGGTTGCAGTAATTAATCCCAACTATTCCCAAAACTGATCTAATAACCTATACAGATTATTAACCCTCTCTGAAAGATTTCTTGTGCTTTTTAAGTATATTAAGTGATAAGTGCGGAGACCGGTTAGTACCTACACTAGGGGTCAGAGTCATAGATCCTCCCTAGTACCTGATGGATCCCATATTGACTAGATAATCTAATAATGGGGCAAGCCAGGTCTAAACCACCCGTACTACCAAAACCCAGGGTTACACGATAGTCAAGGAATATCTAACGAAACCATAATCTAACCGGAAACAATCATAACAAAAGTAACTAGATAACTAGGCCAGCATTTTAACTGCTTAGCCGCTCATAGGAACGAAAACACAGCAAGAAATAAAAGTAATCATAGATTGAATGCTCATAATTCTTACAGTATTCGTATTTGAACGATTAAATACAAAAAGTAAGTAAAGTGTGATCTCCCTTAGACTCCAGGTGGAATTCTTTGAAGGTTGGAAGCCTTTGTCGCCTCTCCAATTGGCTGTGGAGAAAGTGATGTCAGAATAGCTTGAATGAGGCCTCTATTTATAGGTATCGAACTTGTTACGGCGTAACTGATAAAGGTGTTATGCCGTAACCTTCTTACACGGCATTCCATATTTAAGCTGTTGTTACGGCGTAACTAGATATGGTGTTACGTCGTAACCTTCAAATAATGTCCATAAGTACGTGATCTTCCTTCTATATTTGTAGATCTTCATGGTTACGGCGTAACCATGTAGGGTGTTACGCCGTAACTCTATCTATGGTAAGATTTCCTTCCAAATTCATGTTTACGGCGTAACTAGATATGGTGTTACGCCGTAAAGTTGTCCTTGATCTTCGTACTTGCTTAATATATGTTACGGTGTAACCATTTTTGGAGTTACGCCGTAACATTCTTCAAATATTTACACTTTGAGTCTTTTTTCCCTTGTTTCTTGTCACTTTCCTGCATTTCACCTGAAAACTACAAAATGATAGAAAATATCTCGTTTTTGGGTGTTAGTGAAATATTTGCAGGTAATATAGGAGGTATTTTGCAACCAAAAAGTATTAAATATTTGATGTTATCAAATATCCCCCCACTTGACTTCTGCTTGCCCTCAAGTAGAACCTGTTAGAACATTTCATAAAAAGATTTCTCGAGAATAACTTCAAGAAATGAATTTATAAAACTCTTATGCTAGAAAACATCAAAGCCGAACACCTCACGAAAAGGGGATAAAAAGTCACTCAGCTCTCCACTAGTCTAAGTGTTTCATTTTCAGGGTGATCGCTCAATTGCACTATCATAGCATGTATTCTATCATAAGCTTAGAAAGTACACAAATCTACACCAGTTAGAATTAGGGTCTAAATAATTCTCGAAGGCAACAAAGGTAATATGGTTTTAAAAGGGTGATAAAGAGGTTATGATAGACATATGATACACATTTAATGGTTGTTAATAAAAACACAAAACAAATAGTCTAAGGTGAAATGGTGTAACGAAACATGTAGAGTAGGGTGAAAACATAGATTGGTTTAACAAGGGTGATCTAGGGGTATCTTGCACTAATAATGAGTGCAACAAAAGGGTTTATCACGGGAGGTCGACAAGTCAGTGTAACAAGTCGATAAACGCACACATATAGGCTATTTTGGTGATTTCCTAAGTGTTTCCTTCTTGAACTATCTATTCCTGCTGATCAATTAGGTCTCGAAATGATGTACATGCCAAGTTCTAAAGTCTACAATATTACCGACACGCTCAATATTTTGGTGGATTTTTGAGTAATAAAATGGAAATGAAGTATTAGGCATAAATCTCACCAAGTAATAATAAAGGGTAATGTGCATTCGGCAAAGATTAATTCTAGTTATTTAAGAAAAAATTGTCAAATTTTTTTAAAATTAGCATAATTTCCAAAAAAACTAGAAAATCAAAGGCAAAATATACGTCAAGTATTAATTCTACTCTCATCCCCCCACTTGATTTGTACAATGTCCTTATGTATTAAGGAAATGAAATAAAAAGGAAAGAGTAAAATTAAGACAAGAAACTCCCTGAGCATTGCTTTGAAATTTGAAATTTGGCGGAAATCTTTATATTATTTCCGTCTTCTCGCAAGCTCTTTATCCCCTGTGATCACAAAACAAACCAAAGCATAAAATCATTCTACAAGAATTATGAAGTGTACATGAAATACAACCTAACTCACTTTCGTAGGAATCACGGTTTGCATTTAGCACGTGCAACAAGCCTTTTAAACCACTTGGTGGCCCAAGTGGACGAGTTTAGTCTCGTGAGGGCTTCCAGAGAACATACCCACAAAGTCCATTTACGTATACAAGGTTTAGACATGTTTAAAACTTAAATTTTTAAGATTTCAGAAGGAGGTTTATGGCGTAACTCCGATGGTTACGTCGTAATCAAGTGGTAAAAATTTTAAGTTTTAAGGTGTTACGGCGTAACCAGGAAATGGTTTACGTCGTAACTGCAGTGGTTACGGCGTAAACTAAATGCGTTACGCCGTAACTTCTGTAGATTCAACAAGGATACCATATGATTATGAGTCGAGCCGGTCTTGATAATTACTTCCTAGTTTTTGGATTCTGCAAAGCAAAGTAACAAACATGCAAACCAACTAATGCAAAAAAGAAAAGTTTATTAAATAAAGGACGGGTTGTCTCCTGACAAGCACTTTTGTTTATTCCCGAGTCTTTAAGTTAGACTCATGCTCATTCTATGTTTTGTTGTTTTCTACTTCCTTTCGGATCATTTCCTTAAATTTAGATACGTTCTTCCTTCCAAGAGGTAAAATATTATCCAAGTCTTTGGTAACACAAATGAAACTTTGTCCACCTTCAAATGATTATTTCTTAACTTCGAAAGTTTCTACTTGTACTTCTGGTGGATGACAGTCTTTGTCCTCTATTCCTATTTCCTCACACTCTTCATTTTTGAACTCATAATTGTGCCACTCATAATTTTTATTATGCACTTGGTTACAATATTCCCATATGTTATCGAGAATGTGTCCCTTTTTCCCTATTCCAAGTTCGTACTCATCAGCTAGTTTATCGATTTCTAAATTGAATTCCCACTTGTAATCATCAAACCTCCTATGGGTTGGGTTATTTACAATAGCCGAGTTATCTTAGAAACAATCAATTAACCATAATTTTAATAGTGCTTTTTTCACAGGTTCACTAATGTCAGTATGCCCGACCTTAATCAATGTCCATTCCCTAAAGGTATAATCTCTAGGTCCCGATTTGTTTGATTCTTGAGAAGAGACTTCTGATGAGGGACTAACATCACACCATTCAGCGTATCGATTATCCCAAACTAAGGCACTGGTTTGGCTTCTTCCGTATTTTGCTAAAAGGAAATCAGGAAAGGATAGTCATTTTCCTTTCATATTTCTTCTCTCATTATCGTAGTTGCAGTACCAAAACCTTAAATTCCTAGTTTTAGATACCCCACAGATTTCTACCCTACCATCACACATTTTTTTGTCTGGGTCACAGGATGGCCACAATTTGGTTTGTTCTTGGATATTCTATTTTATAGGGTTATAGAAGTGTGCTTTAGGAGCATTCTCATCTAAATTAATTTTCTATTTCTTAGACTCTCGATCATCTAAGTTAGGGGACCTATTGTCCCAGTTACTTGACTCTTCGTAATCGATTCGATTATTACTCTAGGCAGGGGATTGGGGTCTAACCATGAAATCTTTTTCACTAGGATTCGTATAATTATGATCTTTTCTCATTGTATCAAAGCTTATTCTATCTTCATTTATTCCCAAAGATATCTTTCCAGCGAAGACATCTATTTCTGCATGAATGGTAGCCAAAAAGGGTCTCCCTAGAATTGTAGTTTCCGAAGGGGTGTTGTCAATGATTAGGAAATCAAAAGGGAATACGAATTTATCAATCTTAACTAGAACGTTTTCAACTATCCCCAAGGGTGCCTTTTTAGACATATCTGCCATTTTACAGAGCATATTTGTTTTCTTAAGATTGATAAGATGCAAGTGTTCAAATATACTCCTAGGCATTACATTAATACTAGCACCTAGGTCAGCCATGGCGTAAAAATTAAATTTACTGATCGTGTAGGGGAGTGTGAAGCTTCCTGGATTTAACTCTTTAGGTGGCAGTTTGGTGTTGTAAAACTTCAGGAGTACCACTTTCAGGTCCCGATATGAAGGACACTCCATGGAGTTTGTTGAGCCCAGCTATTTCCTGATCAGTAGTAACTGTTTTAATTTGTTCTTGGGATGAGTTAAGGGTTTTATCAGAATGAATTTCCTTAGTTAATTGTTCGATCTGGGTTTCTAAATTTTTAAGCGAGGCGCTTAGGTTCCAAGTATTAATCTCAGCATTCTCTTGAAGCTTCTTAATCCACACCTCCATTTCAGTACTTCTTCGTGCAGATTCCTCTTGATGCTTAGCTAATAGTTCTTCTAAGCTTTGCCTCTTTTCGCCATATGGTGGACGGTTATCAGTCTTAGTGTAGTATCCAGATGGTCCTACACCAAACTTTCCTCTATTGTTCCCGTTAAAAGGCGTTGTTCGTCCAAATTCTCCATGTCTGACATTTTCAACTTGTTTGACTTCCTCGTTGAGGGGATAATCCTTGTTGAGGTGAGGTCCTTCGTAAATTTGGCATCCAACCTGGATTGCATGAACACTTTCCTTTAGCTTCTTCATGTCTCGTCCCTGGTTGTCCAACTTATTTACCAAAGCAGCTAGTCCATCATTGCTACAACTGCTCTAATACTCCTGCTTGTCGTTCCGTCATGCCATTTTTGAGAATGATCAACCATGGTCTGAATCGCTATGAGAGCTTGGGCCGGTCTCATCCCGGGGATAGGTCCCTGCGAATCAAGCAGTTAACGGTTCATAGTGCTCAAACCCTTATACAAGATATTTACCTTTTGATGACTATTGATGTCGTGAGTAGGGCACTTGTATAGCAGGTCATTATACCGCTCTCAAGCCTTATATAATGATTCGTCTCCTTCTTGCTAGAAGTTGTGAATATCTTCAAGTTGCTTTGCGGTCATGAAAGGTGGGCAATACCTTTGGATAAAGGCCTTTGTGAGGAGATCCCAAGTATTGATAGTTCCTGGGGCGAGTCTGTCCACCCACCTTTTTGCGGCTCCAGTAAGAGTAAAAGAAAAACTCAAAGCATGACTGCGTCTTTAGAGACTCCGGGAATATTAAATAAGCCAATGATGCTGAGGACCCGATCAATGTGATCGTGAGCATCCTCGTCTTAGTTCCCGTAGAAAGTGCCTTCCCTTAATTCGCGCATGAATTGACTCTTGATTTCAAAATTGACATTGCCTCCGATTTCGGGTTTAACCACGCCCGGTGCCTGGTTTTCTCGTGACAATGCTAAGTATTGTTCCATGGTGAGAGTATCGACGTCTACTCCTGTCATAGTTCCTGCAGATATAGAGTTTAGGGAAAGAAGAGAAATAATGAGATAATCAAATTAATTCTAATTTTTAGCTCCTCGGCAGCGGCGCCAAAAACTTGATGCGTATTTTATTTTAAAATATATTTTTACCAAGTATTAAATTTATAAAACTGGATCTACCTGACAACTCACTAACGGGCAGAAAATCCGATCGTGGGTAGTATAGAATGGTAAATCCGAGGTCGTCACAAGAGCTAAGTTGTATTTAGTTTTAATTTGAAATGTCACG
Source organism: Tanacetum coccineum (assembly GCA_026074375.1). Classification (NCBI taxonomy): domain Eukaryota; kingdom Viridiplantae; phylum Streptophyta; class Magnoliopsida; order Asterales; family Asteraceae; genus Tanacetum; species Tanacetum coccineum. The sequence continues at coordinate 32,107 of BQNB010014138.1, read as the reverse complement.
TTTATAAAATGGTTTTTGATTTGAATTGAAAGAAATTAAAAATAACAATAAAATTAAATACTAAAAATGAAAGAGTTAGAGATATCAGGAGAGAAAACGTGTTAACCTAGTTACTTCATTATTACTGTTATGAAAACGTTTTCCTGTGCAACGTTAAACTATAATTTCATTAGTGGTTTCTAAGGTCGATAGACTTGAATAAGCATATATAGTCTATCCTATACTTCCCGCGATTCCGAATCAGTCCAAATCGTATAGGAGGTAGGATATCCACGTTGTAGTGATTAATCCCAACTATTCCCAAAACTGATCTAATAACCATACAGATTATTAACCCTCTCTGAAAGAGTTCCTGTGCTTTTTAAGTATATTAAGTGATAAGTGCGGAGACCGGTTAGTTCCTACACTAGGGGTCGGAGTCATAGATCCTCCCTAGTACCCGATGGATCCCATATTGACTAGATAATCTAATAATGGGGCAAGCCAGGTCCAAACCACCCGTACTACCAAAACCCAGGGTTACACGATAGTCAAGGAATATCTAATGAAACCATAATCTAACAGGAAACAATCATAACAAAAGTAATTACATAACTAGGCCAGCACTTTAAGTGCTTAGCCGCTCATGGTAATGGAAACACAGCAAGAAATAGAAGTAATCATAGATTGAAAGCTCATAATTCTTACAGTATTCGTATTTGAACGATTAAATACAAAAAGTAAGTAAAGTGTGATCTCCCTTGGACTCCAGGTGGAATTCTTCGAAGGTTGGAAGCCTTTGTCGCCTCTCCAATTGGTTGTGGAGGAAGTGATGTCGGAATAGCTTGAATGAGGCCTCTATTTATAGGTATTAAACTTGTTACGGCGTAACTGATAAAGGTGTTACGCCGTAACCTTCTTACACGGCATTCTATATTTAAGCAGTTGTTACGGCGTAACCAGATATGGTGTTACGCCGTAACCTTCAAATAATGTCCATAAGTACGTAATCTTCCTTTCATATTTGTAGATCTTCATGGTTACGGCCTAACCATGTAGGGTGTTACGTCTTAACTTTATCTATGGTAAGATTTCTTTCCAAATTCATGTTTACGGCGTAACTAGATATGGTGTTACGCCGTAAAGTTGTCCTTGATCTTCGTACTTGCTTAAAATAAGTAAAGGTGTAACCATTTTTGGAGTTAAGCCGTAACATTCTTCAAATATTTACAGTTTGAGTCCTTATTCCTTTATTTCTTGTCACTTTCCTTCATTTCACCTAAAAACTACAAAATGATAGAAAATTTCTTGTTTTCGAGTATTAGTGAAACATTTGCAGGTAATATAAGGGGTATTTTGCCACCAAAAAGTATTAAATATTTGATGATCAGTGTGTCAACTAGATCACTAGAATTCATACCATATTTCTTAAGAATTTCTAAAGCATATTTTGTCTGGTTTATAAAGATGCCTTTGGATTTTGAAAATTTTAAGGTCCAAGAAAAAATGGCATTTTGCCCATCATTGACATCTTAAACTTAGAACTCATTTTATCAGCAAATATATCACATAGACTAGGATCAGTAGATGCAAAAAATAATATCATCAACGTAAATCTGTATCATGAGAATTCTTTGCCTTCCTTCCTTGTGAATAATGTGGGGTCGACAGCACCTTTGGAGAACTTTTGAGAAAGTAGAAAGCTTAAAAACATGTCATACCACGCACGTGGGGCCTACTTTAAGCCATAAAGGGCTTTCTTCATCTTGTACACGTGGGTAGAATTGTTTGGTTCTACAAAGCCCTCCGGTTGACTAACATAGACTTCTTTATGTAGCTCGTTGTTTAAGAAAGCTGTCTTAACATCCATATGGTAGATAGTCATGTTCTTGTTGGCGGCATTTGCAACGAAGATTCTGATTGCTTCTATGCGAGCAACAGGTCTGAAAGACTCTTCGAAATCAATTCCCTATTCTTGATGATATCCCTTAGCTACGAGCCTTTCCTTGTTTTTCAGTACCCCTCCAAATTCGTCTTGCTTAACTTTGAAGATACACTATAGTTTGATTATCATAGCTAAGTCTGGACAGGGTACGAGTTCCCAAACACCAAGACGTTTGAACTCGTAAATTTCTTCTTGCACCGCATCAATCAATGCAGATTCCAACAATGCTTCTTTAAAGTTCTTTGGTTCGACGGAGGTGAGAAAAGCATCAAAGAAACACCACATGACATCGGTTTGTAGCTGTTTTTATGTTGAGACATGTCAAGAAGGATTATCGGTCACATTTTCTAAATGATGAATCTTCGTCCATTTGCTGATGTGTTCAAAAGGTGGGTTAGCTGGTTGCACATTTGATGATGATTCTTGAGAACTTGGTTCTGAAGTAAGAATATCGAGAAAGGGATCATCAACAAAATGTGTTGGTTGTGACTGTTCTTCAACACCTTTAGAAATAACTAGAGACTGTGTATCTTGTATTGTTGATCAAGTACTAGCAGATGGTGCAGCTTGATCAATGGTAGTTGATGAAGGTGAACCGTTCGGATCAGCAGGTCTTAGAGCAGCAGCTGCAGGAACTAGAGAAACAACACTGGGTGGAAGATTAAAGTACTCATCAAATATTGGTTAGAACAAAAAATCCCAATCATTCTTAGTTGGTAGAACATAAGGTGTTGAGAAAGGAGGATTCTGCACGAGTCCTGAACTGATTGTTCCAGGAGTCATAAGTTAAAGCTCGGGTCCTGAACCGAATTGTTTAAAAGCCATAGCTGTCAGCTCATCAAATTCAACATGGATAGTTTCCATGATCAAACGGGTCTGCCTGTTATAGATTCGTTAAGCCTTTTTAGTAGGTGCATAGCCAACGAAAATTCCAATATCATCTTTGGGTTTCAGCTTACCCGGATCCTCACCGTCATTGGTTGGATAGCATAATGCACCACAGACATGAAAATACGTTAAGTTGGGTTTTTTTGTCATGAATGAGTTCATATGATGTTTTGTTGTGACGCCTTCGAATTAGAGAACGGTTTTGGGTATAACAAGTTGTCGCGACTGCCTCTGCCCATAAAAACAATGGAGCCTTAGAAAATATCAACATCGTACGTGCAGCTTCCACTAAAGTATGGTTTCGTCTTTCGACAACGTCATTCTATTGTGGAGTGCGCACAACTAAGGTCTGGTGTGAGATGCCGACATCGTCATAATAGGCTTGCAGTGTCTGATTCATAAACTCTATTCCATTTATCGGTTCGTATGTTATGGACTGTTGCATTTAGACAAACTTGAATTTTCTTCAGAAGTTTAATCACGGTCTCTGGAGTTTCATCTTTCGAACGTAAAAACTTTACCCAAGTAAACCGTGAGTAGTCATCAACAATAACCAGAATGTACTTCTTCCCACTGATACTTTCTATTCGGATTGGACCACACAGATCCAAGTGCAGTAGATACAACTTCTCTTGGTTGGAGTCATCAAACATGGGTTTGTGGGTGTGTTTCTTGCTTTTTCCTAAAGAACAGGCATAACACAAGTGATCTTTCTAATACTTTAATTTGGGAAGTCCTCTTACAAGACCTTGTTTGGCAAGTTCATTGATGTATCCAAAGTTTAGATGAGACAACCTTCTATACCATAACCAAGACGTAGTTTTAGAGGCTTTGGACAAGAGACAAATCGGAGAATATTGCATCATTTCTTCTAGTGACATTGTGTACAAATTTGAGCCCCTCGATCCCTTAAGTAAGTCAACACCTTCCAAATCATGAACATAACAGGTGTGTTCGCGAAATGCTACTTCAAGATCAGAGTCACAAAATTGACCTACTGAAAATAAGTTATGTCCTAATCCTTTCACATAATAAACCCAAGAAATCATGACATTTCCAATCTAATAATCCCCATAATCTCTGATTGCAGCAACATGATCATTCTCGAATCTAATAGTACCCATGAATTTGCTAACAAAGTTGATGAGCTGAGAGCGTCGCCCCGTCATGTGCTTGGAGCAACCCGAGTCCAGGTACCAGAGGATGATTTGAATGACCTGAAATGGACACGAGAAGAAGATGGAGGAGTAGAAACATTGGATCTCCAATTTTTGTTGGGTTCTGAGTGGTTAGAAATCTTAGATTCTACATTCTGAGATTTGCTACTCGAACCTATATTTATGTGTTACTACTGGATAAAGTTTTCTTTACTACCGTTGTTGAGAGTGGTTTCTTAGGAGGCACTACTGTAGTGGGGGTGAACCTAGTTAAAGGGTACGTATTTTCAACTATAGTGAATGTCCGACTTGTAGGTATCCAACTATATCCAACACTAGTGAAAATTTTACCGGTAGGTTTCCAAACTTTCTTATTTTTGCTCTTCACAGATTTAGATTTAACACGCACATTGACATTATTCACATAATCAAGAACACACAAATCATGAATTGCATCAAACATACATTCATTACATGTAGCAAAAATAAGCTCATAATTCGCATTTAAAACAATATTGTCACACCCCGCCAAGGCGGAACCGCGAGGTGTAACATATTAATAAACATCACACAAGATGATAGATAAAAATACCATACAAGATTTAATAAAAGTAAAGTTATTCGAATTACAACATCTTCAAGAACAAGTTTAAAAGTACGTAAAACATCATAAATTGTTTCCATCCGAACATGGATATTCCAAAAGACATGATCCTTACAATTAGGTAGACATCTTGACAATAACTGAAATGCAAAGCACTAAGTTTCCACGTTAAGAACGTCACCTGAAAAGCATGATAAAAAGGGTCAACTATTGAAAATAGTTGGTGAGCTCACAGGATTTTGTACACAAAATGTAGTTTTATAAAGAGTAGATGTCCGAAGTAGTATATCCAAATCCACATCTAAATTCCAAAAACAGGTTGACAATCCAAAACAACACAAGTTTTCAAAGACAGTCCCCGTTATCGAGGTAACGTGACACAAATCCAATCAATATAAATGTATGCTATAGTGTTTATGCGAGGCACTACTTAAACGCATTCAGCCTAACCGTTCCAACGTCCAAACATCTCGTATACCAATCCTACACTCGAAACAAGTTGCAAGTTCGACAAGCATCATAACACAAGTCTTATGTTCTAGTACTATGCACCCCGTTTATGGTGGGAGTGCTAGGGGCTAATCTCCTAATAGCGCTATCCACATGTACTAATGTCTCAATCCCGTTGAGGGGGATACAATGAGCTAAAAGTAGTGGCGGGTTCCAAGCATACAACAACATACATATCAAGTTCAAGTTCAACACGTTTTCCAAGTTCAAATCAAGTTCGAGTATGCTTAAAAGTTTAACACATAAAAGTACGAGCATAGCATTTTAAATACAACACATCATGCTTTTCACCCCAAAATCTATTAAAACGGTAAAAGAGGGGCTGTGAGAAACTCACCTCAAAAGTTATAGAAAATCGATGATTTCATGGCAAATCACAAACAAGTAGGCAACCCAACGAATGCACAACCTTCTACCCGAGACCTAAGGTAAGTAAATAATACTTATTAGACTCTTAACAATATGCTCGGACTCAATAAATATTCATTTGTTTTGTAATTCATCAAGTTACTTCATAAAACACCATTTTCACATTAGAGGCGAAACCTTAAATCTGTCCCAAGTTTTAAGTGCCATTACGGGTAGCATTTCATCAAGTTAATTATCTTTACAACTTTTTTCCTTCTGATATATCTTAGTATAATGTTTTATGAGTCTTTACATGTTTTTATAATAAATTTCTAGGTTTTTAACCCTTTCAAATGGTCTTGCCCAAAAAAAACTACCCAATTCTGGATAGGATGCCTTGCCTTGATGACCAAAGGGTCTTAACAACGAATCTAGGATCCAAGTTTTTGGTGACATGTTTATCATATCATGAACTAACTATATCCAAAATTTTAGCTTCTAACATGGAGGTATGAGTGAGATACACTCAAAACCTTGCACTCTAACAAATCTAGAACAATTTACTGTTTTGCACACTTGTCTTTCAAACGACTCTTGATTGACTTTTCCTTATTTCCAATAGGTGATATTATAATGGTTGGAAAGATATTTCAAAGTAGATGATGTTAGAATCAAGAATCATATCAAAAGCATATTTTATGATCAAGTTATGGTCATTACAAATTGACATAAAAAAATTCTGCAAACTGCCTTAGAATTAGGAGCCATTAACATGCACTTTTATCCACCCAAAATCCCAAAAATGACTAAGAACACTCCAAATATCCTTTTTAACATCATTTTAGTGTTAGAAAATATTCTTAGATCAGAGATTTATTGTTATTTAGTTTGACAAAAAGTTTATGCAAGATTCAAGTGCAAGAATAAAAGAAATAGCTCTCTTGGTGCAAGAATAACACAAGTTGTCTTGCACCAAGGTTTGTACCTTGATTAGTGAATGATGAGAGTGATCTTTAGGAGCTGAGATACATTAGTATCTTGATTGAACCCTTGTATAACCTCTTGATTCAAGATCCTTAACCCAACTAGCTAGTTAACCCTTAAACATTGTTGTTCTTGATTCAAACCCTTAAAAATCTTGATTGTTCTTGTGATTTTTTTTCTTGTTCTTGTTTGAAATGTTTTTAGAGAGATAAGAAGGATAGGATCTGAGATTGAGAGTGTGTGCAAATAGTTTTTGCATGTATCAAATATGGTTTAGTGGTTTTGGTTAATGGTTTGCATAAATAGGTGGGATTTGATGTGTGTAAGTAAAGTATTGTTGTGATTGGCTTACATGGGAGGTGAGGGCATGCCATGCCCAGTTTTTGAGTCTTCATGGGAGGCAAAAATACTGATTTTTTGGTATTTTATTTTATTTTGATGTATTTGTTTAATATATGTAGTAATTTGTATGTTAAAGGTATAAGATTTGTGTAAAAAGGTAGAGTTAAATGTATGGAGTGTAGTGTAGTATAAATTAAATGTAGAAATGTATAAAGTGTATAATATGAGGTATATTAATAGTGAATATGTATATTAGGTAGTCTCGAAGTATTTGAAGTCCGTTATAAGAAGCGTAAGTGCAAAACGTAAAAATTTACGAATTATCAGGTTTACCTGGAAACTTACAATTTATGAAAAGTGAAGTGTCCTAAGTTTATAAAAGTGAATGACTTATACTTATAAAGGATTATTGACATTGTTCTAATGACCTTTGAGCATATCATTGTCCATTAAGGGCGTTAACTAGGATCATAGGTCAAAGGTGTGTTCGAATAACTAGGGTTCCTATTAAATCAAATGATAAACGCTAAAAATAGCATGACCACATAGAAATGACTCCACAAATTGTTAAAAGAGGCAAATATCATGCATTATCTATCGGTTACTGACCTCAAAAATAGGCAGTAACCTATAGGCAAATATCATGCATTATCTATCGGTTCCACCGTCAAAGGGAATTTCGTCCTGAAATTTCAGTTGCCCGTCCTACGCCATAGTGCTCGCGAAAAATTGTGGATACTTGCGCTTCATCTCATCTTCTCATTCCCAAGTAAATTATGGTTCTCGTCGGGAGTTCCAACAAATCTTTACGATGGGAATATTACTTTGTTTAAGATTCTTGACCTCTTGGTCCATAGGACCTCGATAGGTTCTTCAACAAAACGTAGTCCGTTGTCAATCTTGATCTCTTCTAGCGGTACGTGCAAATTTACATCAGCTAGGCATTTCTTCAGGTTTGACACGTGGAACGTATTGTGAATGCCTACAAGTTCTTGCGGTAGACGCAATCGATAAGCTACAGGACCCACTCGTTCGACAACCTCGAATGGTCCTACATATCTCGGTGAAAGCTTGATTCTCTTACCGAAACGTACCACACCATTCCAAGGCGACACTTTGAGTAGTACTTTATCACCGACACAAAACTCCAACAGCTTTGTCGCTTGTCGGCATAGCTCTTCTGGCCATCTCGTACAGCCTTTAATCTTTTCTTGATTTGCACAATCTTATTAGTAGTCTCCTGGATAATCTCTGGTCCAATTAGATTGCTTTCTCCTACTTCTGCCCAAGCTATGGGTGTTTGACACTTCCTTCCATACAAATCTTCAAATGGAGCGCACTTCACGCTCGAGTTGTAACTGTTGTTGTACGAAAATTCTACTAATGGTAGATGAGTATCCCAATTTCCACCAAAATCAATTGCATAGGCTCTAAGCATATCTTCTAGTGTTTAAATAGTACGCTCACTTTGTCCATCGATTTGGGGATGGTAAGCGATACCTAAATCCAGTTGCGTTCCTAATGCTTTCTGTGGCGATTGCCAAAATCGTGATGTGAAATGACTGTCACGATCAGATATAATTGACACAAGCACACCGTGCCTTGCTACGATCTCATTGATGTACAATCTTGCAAGCTTTTCTGTCTTGTAATCTTCACGGGACAGCTAAGAAATGCGCAGATTTGGTCAGTCGATCGACAATGACCCAAATCGCGTCAAGTCCGCTACTGGTTTTCGTTAATTTGGTTATGAAGTCCATTGTAATATTCTTCCATTTTCATTCGGGAATCTCTAGTTGTTGAAGTAATCCTGATGGTTTCTCGTGCTCTGCTTTGACTTTAGAGCATGTCAAACACTTACTAATATACAAAGCGATATCCTTCTTCATTCCGGGCCACCAATATAAGTCTCATAGATCATGGTACATCTTTTCTGCTCCAGGATGTACTTAATATTTTATAGTATGGGCTTCATTCATTATCAAAGTTCTCAAATTACCATAAACTAGCACCCAAATTCATTCGGCAAGATATAATCCGCTATTATCTTTTCTCTCAAACTGTTTGTCTAATCCTTTCAATGTTTCTGCTGGAGTGTTGGCGCCCTTGGAAGCTTCGCTCTGAGCTTCCAGTATCCTAGCCTTAATGCTAGAGTGAATTGTCATGCTTATAGCTTTAGCTCGTCTCGGTTTCATCCATTCTTTCCTAATCAATACATCAGCTACTACGTTCCCTTTACCTGGGTGGTAGTGAATCTCGTAGTCATAATCGCTGAAAAGTTCTATCCATCATCTCTGATGCATATTTAATTCTTTTTGATCAAAAATGTGCTGAAGGCTTTTATGATCAGTGTAGATAACACTCTTTGTTCCATACAAATAGTGTCTCCAGGTTTTGATAGCAAATACTAATGCGCCCAACTCTAAATCATGAGTGGTGTAGTTCTTCTCGTGGGTCTTGAGTTGTCTGGATGCGTATGCAATTACCTTGTTTCCCTACATCAACACACAACCAAAACCTTGGTTCGGTGCGTCACAATACGAAGTCATTTGGTCCTTCAAGTAACGCCAAAATCGGGGCATCACACAACATGTCCTTTAAGGTCTGAAAAGCGTTCTCCTGCTCTTCACCCCACTCGAACTTCTTGTTTTTATGACTCAACAGGGTGAGAGCTTTTGAAATCTTTAAGAAATTTACGATAAATCGCCTATAATATCCTGCCAATCCTAAGAATGAACGGATCTCGGTTGGGGTCTTCGGGGGCTTCCAATTTTTCACTGCTTCAATTTTGCTGGGATCCACAAGTATACCTTCACTGTTCACTACATGTCCGACAAAATGAACCTCTTGTAGCCAGTATTCGCACTTCGAGAATTTCCCAAATAATTTCTCTTTTTCAAGAAACTCCAGTATCAATTTCAGGTGAGCTTCATGCTCCTCTTTGGACTTTGAATAAATTAATATGTCATCAATAAAGACAATGACAAACTTATCAAGATACGGCCTACATACGCGGTTCATAAGGTCCATGAACACCGTGGGGGCGTTAGTTAGACCGAAAGGCATAACCGTGAATTCAAAATGTCCGTACCTTGTCCTGAATGCAGTTTTGGGAATATCTTCTTCGCGTACTTTCAACTGATGATAGCCAGATCGAAGGTCTATTTTTGAAAAATACCGTGACCCTTGCAATAGATCGAACAAGTCATCGATCCTAGGAAGAGGGTAGCGGTTCTTGATAGTTAGCTTGTTCAACTCTCGATAGTCTATACACATGCGGAACGAACCATCCTTCTTTTTCACGAACAACACCGGGGCTCCCCAAGGTGAAGAACTAGGTCGAATGAAACCTTTTTCCTAGAGCTATTTAAGTTGGTTGGACAGTTCTTGCATTTCCGTAGATGCCAAACGATAAGGTGATTTTGCAACAGGCATAGCTCCAAGAATAAGATCTATGCGGAACTCTACTTTGCGAGATGGGGGTAAACCCAATAAATCTTTTGGAAACACACCAGGTAATTCACGTACAACAAGGATGTCTTTGAGTTTTGGCTCATTCACTTTCATGGTCTTTAACTGTTTCAGGTTCCCTTAGGGACGTTCTTTATGAACTTCCAAATTCTCTTCGTTGGATAACGAAATCTGGAGTATTTTCTCAAAGCAAACTATCTTATCTCTAAGATTTTACAACCAATTAATTCCAACGATCACGTCGAAACTACCATGACCAAAAGGAATCAAATCGATGATAAATGTATGACCTTCTAGTTCAAGTCTACAACCTCGAACAATTATATTGGTTACTACTTTAAGGCCGCTAGCTATTTCGATCTCATAACCGGGGCTTAAGACACTAGGTTAGATATAAAGCTATATAATCAGCACCAGAATCAAACAAAACTGTAGCAAAATGATCGTTAGAGAGAATGTACATGTCACAACGTTCGGGTCTTGTGGAGCTTCAGCAACACCTAGGGCAAAGGCTCTACCCTGTGCTTGATTCCTATTGTTCCATGGGTTAGGGTTTCCTTATTGCTAGCATGAGGTTTGGGCGATTTCCTCCTGCGGTAGTGACTCAGTTCATGCTTGGGTAATTCCTCCTAAAGTGGTTTGGATGCCCACACTCAAAACAAGTTGGTCTTGGTCTTTCATTAATAGCTCTACCCGTGCAGTATCGGGTAAAGTGGCCCACTTGGTTACATCGACCACACACAGGGCAGTTACCAGAATGATGGAAGTTTCATTTTGCACACTTCTAGTGTTGACCAGCATACTGACGCTGCACTTGTCCTTGATCCGGAGCGGTTATAGCAAAGTTTCTTCCAGTTCTTTGTCTCTTGTTCCTATCATCCCTTCCTCGGTTCCAGTTCTGTTCATTCAACCTCTTCTTGTTCCCAACATTTTCCTTTCTCTTAAGTATCCTGTCTTTGATACCATTGGTGGTCAAACAATTGGCCATGCTCACAGCACTCTGAATACTAGTGGGTTTAGATGAAGTAACATGTGCCTTGATCTCGGGAACTAGACCCTGAATGTAGCGATTAACACACTGGTACTCTAGGGTAACCATGTGTGGCACCAGCCTTGCCAACTCATCAAATCTAGCTGTATACCCATCAATATCTGACTCAACCATCTTATGATTCCAGAATTCTGTTTCTAGCTTTTGAATTTCATCATCAGGACAATATTCCTCCATCAGCAGCTTCTTAAAATCTTCCCGAGGTTGGGCTATAGCAGTTGCCCGTCCCCGAGTTTAAACAAGGGTATTCCACCATGTTAAGGCGCGGCCTTGCAGCATACTAGACGCAAATTCGACTTGGCTCTCTGTGGGACACTTAATGATATGGAGCACAGACTCAATGCTTTCAAACCAAGTTAGTAAACCAACTCCACCTTCTGTGCCAAAGAATTCCTTGGCACTAGAACCCCTGAATGTCTTGATACTGCAGCGTTGGGTGACCTCTCTTTGATTTGCTCGGTTTCCTCTGAGGGCTTAAACGAGTTGAGTTAGCAGATTTGGTAATGCGGTGTTAAGTTGTTGAGCCACTTCCTTTGTGATTTTGTTGGGAGGGTTGGTGTTGTTGGCAGTGTTGCTACGTGTGCTTCTTCCCGCCATAATTCTACAAATTAGCATAAAAATTCACTTTATTAGAAACTTGACAAACCGTACCTTCAAATAGTTTATACATATTCACATAAATATAGTTAAAGAATGACCATGTTTAGAAATTTTCAACTCAGTTTAGGTTGAATATAGTACTTTTAAACGAAGTGTTTAAATGAATAATCAAACATAGATAGATGTACTATACCCATTTAAATCAACCATGTTTAACATTTAACCAAAATTTAATGGTATACATATTTAGGTGACAAGCAAGTTTTATATAAGGAATATATATTTTATCTCACAAATTAATAATATTTAATAAATATGGTTTCAAATTTCCTAAAATATATATTAAATTGGTTGCACCGTTCTATGCCAAAGAATTCCTTGGCCTAGAACCCCTAATGACGTATGATACTCTGCATGGGCAGGGGGAGAAATGCGTAGGTGACGTCCTCTCTTTGTTTTGTGCTCGGTTTCCTCGAGGCTAAAACGAGTTGATTAGCAGTTTGGTATGCGGGTGTTAAGTAGGTTGATCGTCGGTTGCACTTCTTTTGCTATTTTTTGGGACGTGTGTGAGAGTGTGAGTGTATGTGATTTAGTCATGTTGCTACTGTGCTTCTTCCCCGCCATAATTCTACAAATTAGCATAAAAATTCACTTATTAGAAACTTGACAACCGACCTTCAAAATAGTTTATACATATTTCACCATACATATAGTATAAAGAATGACCATGTTTATAAATTTTTCAACCAGTTTAAGGTTGAATATAGTACTTTTAATTAAAACAAATGTGTATAAATTTTAAAAGAATAATCAAACATAGAATAACACAGTACTATACCCATTTTAAATCAACCATGATTTAACATTTATCCAAAATTTAATGGATATAACATATTTAGGTGGGGGACAAGCAAGATTTATATAAGGAAATATATTTTATCTCACAAATTAATAAATTTAATAAATAAGGTTTCAAATTTCCTAAAATATATATTAAATTGGTTGCCAAGAAAATATATTCAATTAGGAATTATTTAGTTAAGGCATTGTACAATTTACAGTTTATCGTTTTCATAAATAAAATTTAAATAATCAATAACATTTTACAAAAAACCTCCAAAAGTGTAACGATAACAAATATCAATCAAGATTTGACACTTATCTACACAACCATATAAAGATATATTAAAATTAATGCTTTGTGAATTTTTGAGGGGGGGGGGAATAAATAAAAAAAAAAATAGAACATTAAACTAAATGAAAAAAAATTAAAATAAGTAGAAGGAAAATTATTGAAATTAAAATTTTTAAATTAATAAAAATATATTTTATAAAAAAATTTGGGGGAAAAAGATTCAAATGGTTTAATTATATCATTATAAAGAGGCATTACACAATCAGAGCGATCTGAAAGAGCATGAAATTAACTGTGCAGTCGCTTACACTATCAAACATACAACCCTCATGATAACTGCCAACAACATAAACCAAGAGAGGAATTTGGTAGGGTAAGACAAACATCGCGCATTATTACTTTCAACCCTAAATATTTAGATTGGCAATTTTATATGGCCGTGTTGCATCCACATTGTTTGGAGTATCCATATCGAATCATCCCAAGCCTCTGCCCACCTCGGTGAATTCTTCAAAAGTCATAAGCCAAGTAGCAACTTGAATTTTAACTTCATCACCACTCAATAAACAAAAACTGTCATGGGGAAACTTAAGTTAGAAGTTGGTGAAAAGCTCAATGTTTTTTGAAAAATTTACTTCGACATGGGTCCGCTCATAAACAAATCTTGAATCACTGAACGGGTTTTGTGAAAAAGCAAATTCTGCTTACATTCGCAGCCAAATTGGATTGGCTTAATAGAATGACGAAATAAGACGGAGATCTGACCGAAATATAAAGTTGACGTAATTTCTACTAACGAAGAACGAATGTCTCTACATTTCGTGCATACGTTGTTCACTTGCTACTCTACTCACCCGTCGAGCTCGGACCTCAAATCAATCGTCGAGATCCTTCTCGAGTCTCATACATGGTAAGGGTACAAGAAAGTTTATGTACGTCAGACTCCTCGCGGAAATCATTAGCGTCGCGAAGAGACGATCTATGGGTATATAATTGTGACTGAACGGTGTCCCCATAAAACAAGGTGCTTTGGGACAAGTGTGACACTAAACAATAGTAACAGATGTAAAATAAAAAACTCAAACACGAATGGATTAATCAAAATACGCATGGATGTCCTATAAAATCAAATGAGTGGACATCTAAAATTAAGCATTGTACGTGCACATAATTTCCAGTATGACTTTTCAGTGACTAAAGTGGAAAGTCAGTCTTTAACCTCGTTTAAAATAAAGAACTATACCTAGGTTGCATGATACTTTCCACTAAATTAGACATTTAATCAAGTTATGTCAATTGAGGTCTAATGATGCAACCACGTCAGACTAGTCGACAACTTTCATGTTTGGTGTTTTTAGAAAAAAAAAATCATTTTGGTTATAGTTTTGGATTTTTATTTTAGAAAAACCAACCACGGCGTTCTCTATAAACCTTAAATAATTCGCATTTAAAACAATATTGTCACACCCCACCAAGGCAAAACCGCTAGGTGTAACATATTAATAAACATCACACAAGATGATAGATAAAAACACCATACATGATTTAAGAAGTAAAGTTATCTGAATTACAGCATCTTCAAGAACAAGTTTAAAAGTACATAAAACATCATAAATTCTTTCCATCAAAACATGGATATTCCAAAAGACATGATCCTTGCAATTAGGTAGACATCTTGACAATATCTGAAATGCAAAGCACTAAGTTTCCACGTTAGGAATGTCACCTGAAAAACATGATAAAAAGGGTCAACAATTAAAAATAGTTGGTGAGCTCACATGATTTTATACACAAAATGTAGTTTTATAAAGAGTCGATGTCCGAAGTAGTATATCCAAATCCACATCTAAATTCCGAAAACAGGTTGATAATCCAATACGACACAAGTTTTCAAAGACAGTCCTCGTTATCGAGGTAACGTGACACAAATCCAATCAATATAAATGTATGTTATAGCGTTTATGCGAGGCACTACTTAAATGCATTCAGCCTAACAGTTCCAACGTCCAAACATCTCGTATACCAATCCTACACTCGAAACAAGTTGCAAGTTCGACAAGCGTCATAACACAAGTCTTATGTTCTAGTATTATGCACCACGTTTATGGTGGGAGTGAGGAGAGGCTAATCTCCTAATAGCGCTATCCATATGTACTAACGTCTCAATCCTGTTGAGGGGGTTATAATGAGCTAAAAGTAGTGGCGGGTTCCAAGTATACAACAACATACATATCAAGTTCAAGTTCAACATGTTTTCCAAGTTCAAATCAAGTTCGAGTATGCTCGAAAGTTTAGCACATAAAAGTACGAGCATAGAAATTTAAATACAACACATCATGCTTTCCACCCCAAAATCGATTAAAACGGTAAAAGAGGGGCTGTGAGAAACTCACCTCAAAAGTTATAGAAAATCGATGATTTCCCGGCAAATCACAAATAAGTAGGCAACCCAACGAATACGCACCCTTCTACCCGAGACCTAAGGTAAGTAAATAATACTTATTAGACTCTTAACGATATGATCGGACTCACTAAATATTCATTGTTATGTCATTCATCAAGTTACTTCATAAAACACCATTTCACATTAGAGGCGAAACCTTAAATCTATCCCAAGTTTTGAGTTCCATTACGGGTAGCATTTCATCAAGTTAATTATCTTTACAACTTTTTTCCTTATGATATATCTTATTATAATGTATTATGAGTCTTTACATGGTTTTATAATAAATTTCTAGGTCTTTAACCCTTTCAAATGGTCTTGCCCAAAACAAGGACCCAGTTCTGGATAGGTTGCCTTGTCTTGATGACCAGAGGGTCTTAACAAAGAATCAGGGCTCCAAATTTTTTATGACATGTTTATCATATCATGAACTAACTACATCCAAAATTTTAGCTTCTGACATGGAGTTATGAGTGAGATACACTCAAAACCTTGCACTTTAATAAATCTAGAACAACTTATTGTTTTGCACGCTTGTCTTTCAAATGAGTTTTGATTGACTTTTCCTTACTTCTAGTAGGTGATAATATAATGGTTGGAAAGATATTTCAAACTAGGTGATATTAGAATCAAGAATCGTATTAAAATCTTATTTTATGACCAAGTTATGGTCATTGCAAGTTGACATAAAAAAATTCTGCAAACTGCCTTGGAATTAGGAGCCCTTCACATGCACTTTTATCCACCTAAAATCCTAAAAATGACTAAGACCACTCCAAATATCCTTTTTAACATCATTTTAGTTCTGGAAAACTTTCTTAGATCATAGATTTATTGTTATTTAGATGGACAAAAAGTTTATGCAAGATTCAAGTGCAAGAATAATAGAAATAGCTCTCTTGGTGTAAGAATAACACAAGTTGTCTTGCACCAAGATTTGTACCTTGATTAGTGAATGATGAGAGTGATCTTTAGGAGCTGAGATAAATTAGTATCTTGATTCAACCCTTGTATAACCTTTTAATTCAAGATCCTTAACCCAACTAGCTAGTTAACCCTTAAACATTGTTGTTCTTGATTCAAACCCTTAAAAATCTTGATTGTTCTTGTGATTTTTTTCTTTGTTCTTGTTTGTAATGTTTTTAGAGAGAGAAGAGGGATAGGATCTGAGATTTGAGAGTGAGAAAGAGTGTGTGCAAATGGTTTTTGCATTTATCAAATATGGTTTAGTGGTTTTGGCTAATGGTTTGCATAAAATAGGTGGGATTTAATATGTTTAAGTAAAGTATTGTTGTGATTGGCTCACATGGGAGGTGAGGGCATGCCATGTCCGGTTTTTGAGTCTTCAAGGGAGGCAAAAATACTGATTTTTTAGGTATTTTGTTTTATTTTGATGTATTTGTTTAATATATGTAGTAATTTGTATGTTAAAGGTATAAGATTTGTGTAAAAAGGTATAGTTAAATGTATGGAGTGTAGTGTAGTATAAATTAAATATAGAAATTAATAAAGTGTATAATATGAGGTATATTAATAGTGAATATGTATATTAGGTAGTCTCGAAGTGTTTTAAGTCCGTTATAAGAAGCGTAAGTGCAAAACGTAAAATTTACAAATTATCAGGTTTACCGAGAAACTTGCAATTTATGAAAAGTGAAGTGACCTAAGTTTATAAAAGTGAATGACTTATACTTATAAAGGATTATTGACATTGTTCTAATGACCTTTGAGCATATCATTGTCCATTAAGGGCGTTAACTAGGATCATAGGTCGAAGGTGCGTTCGTATTGCTAGGGTTCCTATTAAATCAAACGATAAACGCTAAAATAGTATGACCACATAGAAGTGACTCCACAAATAATTTAAAGAGGCAAATATCATGCGTTTGCTATCGGTTACTGACCTCAAAAATAGACAGATGTCACGAGAATGCTTAACATTTGCATTACAGACAGGTTCAGATAAATAATTCTTTTTATTTAAACTATATTTAACGCTTCTAGGATGATCTTCTACTTTATTCTTCTTGTTGCTACTAGTTGGTCGCGGGATCCTATGTTTCTTTGTATTGCATGGAGGCTATAATCCGCTAGCACTAGTAGAACTGATTACTCCTGTAGAAGGCAACAAAGGTTTGTTAGTATCCTTAGTTTTGCAGATGTCTACTTACTTTTGTGTGTTGCTTGATGATGTTCTAGGTTCTGCAGACCTAACTTTTTTGTTTTTGTTTATCGGTGTAACTGCAATTTGATTCTCATTTTTTTTGCTTAAACTAGGGCATGTAGCACTAACATAAATGAGCAATTCCTAAATTCGTGTAGCAAACTTACAGGCAGAGTCTAATTTGCTATCTAAAGGCCTTGATTCTCTAGCTTGCTCAACTATTTCACAAAGTATGTCAGCATTTTCTTATGTGTGTTTCAGATAGTCTACATGTACTTCCCTATTTTTTAGCAGTTTAGGAGAAAGAGGTTCTAAATCTAACCTATACATCCCTGAGGAATTACTTTGGATATATTCTCAGATTTATCACACTTATACATACCTTTTCCTTTTAAAGTAGAAATGTGGTCTTTCAATTTGCTGATTGAGTTTTGTATCGCTTCTAGCTAAGCTTTCAGTTCATTTATTTCAAAAAATGCATAGAACTTAAGAGCAACTTGATTGTTTTAAGGTTGGTTATTCTGAAGACTTTCTTTGTATTGTTGCACTTTGATTTCAAGAGAAATACATTTGTTTTCCATTCTGGTACATCGTTTTGAAAGTTCATTATAAACTGCCTTTTCAACCATTTCATTCTTTTTTGAAAGCTCAGTCTAAAGTTTAAAATTCTCATTATATTCATCTAAATAACTCTCAATGTTTTGATAATCAACAATGGTAGCAAGAGTATTCACAGCAGAATGCACAAGATCTTGAGAGTTGATTAGCTCTAAGAGTCGATCATTCTCAAATAAGAGTTCTTTCTCTTTAATCTCAAAAGTTTTCCTTTCCACAAAACATTTGGCAACTTCGGTTTCTATTTGTGTAATAACTTATTTCATGGCGGTAACTTCTTTATGAAGACCTTAATCAAACATATGAAAATACTCTTTTAAAATGTTAACAAAAGGTTTAACATCTTTTTCAAAAGCTTTTCGAATGTGTTCAAACCCCCATGAACCCTCATTCTAACCAGTTACCTTGGTACGGACAGTTATAACATTTTCAAAATCATTCACATGGCTCCGCATTTTATTAAAACTATCTTTAACCAAACTTATTGTAGGAAGTTCACAAGGAATTTCCTTTAGAACTGGTTCAGGTTGAACCGGTGGTATTTCTGAAACGGGTTTTGAAATAGGTAACCAAAATGCTTGTTCCACAGAAAGTTGCTATTGAGCCACAAAATGCTTAACAAAATGCTCAGACATTCTATTCAATGCAGCATAATTAATGGGTGCAATGTTAACTTTCTTTTCTTTTGCAATTGGATCATTTTGTTTACCATGCATCTTTAACCTACTTTCTTCAGCCAGTTCTAATGTTTCCTCAGTATCAATCACAGACAATGCATCATGTTGCTTAACAATTGTGTTACCATAGTACAACGAAGGTACTTTTCTTTAAGCTTGAGTTACATACAAAGGGTTTTGATAACCGAGTGCTGTTTTGTGAGCTTCATCGTAAAAAACTTGAGGTTTTATTAACATATGCATCATTTGCGTTGACAGACCCATTTTGTAAACCACATTATCTAAATCTTTCTTTTTCTTTTCTAATTCAATGATCTCTTTGAGATATTTATCCTCTTTTACCTTAGATTCCATTTTTAAAGTATCAACCATTGTTGATAAAGTCTTATGACTTTCAACGGTTGCAGAAACTTGCAGTTTTAACGAGTGAATTTGATTTTGAAAATCCGCAACCTTTGCATTTCTATCAACAAGAACCTCTCGCAGTTGACTATTAAGATACTTTTCTCTATCATTTAAATCATAGTTTTGTCTTTGTTCAAACAATTGGATTTATTTTTTGTATCTTTCAAGCTCAGCAGTTAGTGATTCATTTACAGTCTTATTCATCTTATCTACCTCGGTATACTTAGCAACTTGATTAGATATTTCTTCGATAATATACATTATCAGTGCATCTTGTTGTGCAAAAGAGTTAGTATTTTAAACAACCGGATTTGTAGTTTCTTTTAGATATTGTTCATATGAAATAATATTACTATCACTTGTTATGTCAACATCTGTTTCATTATTAAAATGTGATTTTTCATAATACTAAATCTCTTGCACAATTTGATCATTCACATGATTATTTAGATAATTGTCATGAATTGGTACCTCTGACATAATGTCTGAATCATATAAGGAAAGCTTAGCCATAAGAATAGTGCTGGCTGAGGGTGCTTCATCATAGTCAGAATCAAAGGCATCCAGATCATCAGTTTGGAAAGTTGTTGTAGTAACCAATTCCCTAGATGCTTGGCCTGTAGTAACTGTATCCCCATTATCTGCTAAGAAAGCCATCTGCCCCTCATCTAATGCAACCCCTGAGTCTAAAGCTTCAACAAGCATTGCCTTTTCTTTAAACCATGCTAAATTCCTATGCCTTTTAGGTTTGGTACATTGTCGTGCCATGTGGCCTTCCTTTTGATAGTTGTAGCACCTAATAATCTTTGCCTGACCTGCTGTGTTGATTCCCCCATTTCTATTAAGACTTAATCCTGTAGTATTACTCCTTATACCACTGCTTGCATACCCTTGTGTCTGTCTCCCTGAACCGACTGAACTGTAACTTTACCGTCTTGGATAGTTGCCTGATTCTATGGGTTAGATGAGGTTTGAAGCCGGTAGTTAGTTGGTGGGTATCGGGAAGCGAATGATGTGCTAATAAAAGCCATTGCCTTGTTTAAACTAGCAATAGGATCATCTGAAGGTAGAAATGATGGTACAGCCAATCTTGAATCTAACTGAGGGAAAGATGCTTGTGATGATGGATGATGAACAGGTGTTTGGTATGATTGATGATGTATCACTGATGAATGATGAGCATCTGGTGTTTGATAAAAATGTTGTTGAACCACAGATGGTTGATTCACATTGGGTGCCAAAGAAGATTGTTGACGAATCATTGGTGATACGGCTACTGGAGGTGAGTAATATTATTGAGCAATTGGGGAGAGCTGTTGATGATACTAAGACTGGTTGGAGTAAGATGGAGAGGAGTTGGATGTATTAGCCATCAAGGAATAGGATCCGGGTATCGTTGCCTTGTTAGACGCACTTCATTTGCATGAGGTTTGTGTTGTCTCAAATAATCATACAGATGATCAAAGTTGGTGTTGTGTAAGTCTTTAGCTAACTTAACATCCGTCACAAACTTGCTCCACTCTGGCTGCAGATGGTTGATGAATTTTGTATTTATCTGGATTGGCTTCATTGTCATTCCAGTGGAGTGCATGTCATTGATTAGCTATGCAAACTTCAAATAATACATGTGTATTGTCTCTCTAGGCACTGAGGTAAACATGTCAAATTCATCATACAACTTTGACTCTCTTTCCTGCAATGATATTTCTGAACCTTCAATGAGCAACTTTACTTTACCCAAATATCTTTGGCCTCAATATGATAATTCACCAGATTGTAAATGTCTTGTGGTAAGCCTTGTAGAACAATGTTTGTTGCTTTGATATCACAAGATTCATGAATCTTCTTTGCGTCAGTGAGCTCATCATAAGTTCTATCTCTAACTGTTGCAGGTGTTGTTTGAGTACCGGGTACTGTAACAGTGCCATATTTAAAAGGTTCATTAAGAACTGAGTCAACAAGAAGCTTTCTATTTTCCTTTCCTCGGATGTAGAGTAGCATACGGCTTGCCCAAGGACTATACTGAGTCTTGTCAAGCATAGGGGGCGGTTGTCAGCCCCTGCTACAATCACATTCTCTGCCAAAGTCAACATCTTAAAATTAATTATTGTATGTGAAAAGATAAAGTTGATCGTTCAGTGATAAGTGGTTATTGTGTAGTTGTGTTGTTGTTTAAGTGATTAAGATTGTTATTGCATGGGATTTTACAAATCTTGATTAAACCGTGAAAATAATTGAATATTTCGCGGGATTTTACAAATCAAAGAAGAAACCGTAAAATAAGGAGGTGTATAAATCGCCTGATTGAGGGAGTGTATAAATCGCCTGATTTAGTACAAGGTATAAATCGCCTGTTTGTCCTTAGTATAAATCGCCTTATTTGTACTAGGTATAAATCGCCTGATTTGCACACAAGTATAAATCGCTTGTTTGACACACAAGTATAAATCGCCTGTTTGACATACAAGTATAAATCGCCCAAAGCAACCTGTGCATAAATCGCCCAAAGCAACCTGTGTATAAATCGCCCAAAGCAACCTGTGTATATATCGCCTAAAGCAACCATGTATAAATCGCCTAGATATACCTGTATAGATCGCCTAACATAAATCGCCTAACATAAATCTCCCCCCTTCAAACATAAATCGCCTCCTTCATAAAATTCTGAAAACAAACTTTTTAAATCACCTAAAAACACACTTTTTAACGTTTTTTATTGATTCCTTT
Source organism: Tanacetum coccineum (assembly GCA_026074375.1). Classification (NCBI taxonomy): domain Eukaryota; kingdom Viridiplantae; phylum Streptophyta; class Magnoliopsida; order Asterales; family Asteraceae; genus Tanacetum; species Tanacetum coccineum. Next base: position 10,062 of record BQNB010014138.1, on the reverse strand, counting down.
GCAAAACTAACTATCCTCATGCTAGATCTAATATAAAAACAGAAACTTTAACGTTTTTAACAACAAAAACTTTGAATTTGATTTTTTTAAAACCAACGCCTAAAAAGGTTATAAAATCGTATGTTTTCAAGCTACAAACGCACACAAATCGCACTATATCACCCCATGGAGACTGATACCAATTGTAGGATGTCAATTTACAAAACTAAGCAAGATGTAAAGATAGAAATCTAGAGAGGGAAAGGATGGCTGGAACACTTAGAAAGAGAGAAAGAAATAAGAGGATTTGTTATTGCCAAATGAACCAACACTCTCTCCATGAAAGGAGAGGGTATTTATACTTGTATTGGGGTGTGTTCAACATAAGGTGAGCCGTATGTTGACCCGGTTAGCTTAACTATTACACAACGATTAACAATGAGTTAAGGATGACTATTTTGGAAGTGACCGAGTCTTTTCTCGATTCCTAACATAAGGGGTGAAAAAACCTTGAAATTTAAAAGAGTTCAAGAAAGTACACAAAAATATATTGAACAAGCTTTTGGAGTACTACAAGGTCGTTGGGGAATTATACGACAACCTGCGCGTGCTTATGAAATCAACGCGTTGAAAAAAATTATGTATTGTTGTATAATATTACATAACATGATATTGTAAGATCAAAAATTCAAAGTTAAGAATTTTAGAGATATGTTTGTTAATCCACAGCCGAACATAGTTCGAAATTCGATCGAACGATGTGAGTTACATGGTAGGAGAACCAAAGAACTTCGAGATAAAAGAGTGCACACCGATAGTCGACAAGATCTCGTGGAGCATTTATGGAACCGTAATCACTAAATCGTAATTTTTTAATGTATCGTTATTTCTACTTGTATTTTCATCCAATGTACTTTTTTATTTTTATGTAATGTTTTTTATTTTATTTAATGTAATGTGTGTTTATTTAAGTTAAATTGTGTATTTTATTTTATATAATTGAAAAAGAAAAAATAAATCTCATGACACCATATTTTATGGTGCCAGTCAGGGAGGAGTATATTTGATGCCATGTGAAATCATCATGTCATGGGAAAAAGTGTCGACGTGACAACACTTTTTCTCACGACTTTTTCCCACGGCTTGAATCCATGAGCTAACACTTTACCCAACCCTCTTAGCATTATTGTTTGAAGAACATACAAAGTACTATTACTATTAGGGCAAATGGCACAAAAAGGTACTTAACTTAGGGTTTGTTTTCAATCAAGGTACTCAACTTTCTTTTTTGCACATAAAAGATGCCAAAAATTTTTAGCCGATTTAGGTTTTTTTGTCAACTCCCGTTAAAAAACTAACGATTAATTTAATCATTTCCCTAAATAATCTTTTATGAAATTTTAGGTGGTTTTTTGACATTTTTTTCACTACATCAAACGGGACATCTTGAAAGATCCACTTGATTGCAAAATATGAGAACTCAGATAACTGGATACAGCAGGAAACATATAATGAGATTAGTATCAACTATTGTGTTTTTTAACCAAAAAAGCACTTATGCAAGTGTTTGGATTGTTAAGTGCTTATTATCTTATAGGGATGAGCGTGGTGCCTTTTTGGTATTGTACTGGTACCATTTTTGATGTATCAGATTTTTTCCCGAATTATATTTAAAGTCCCATTCTTAGAACCATATCTTAAACCGGATGCGGTATCGGTTCCGGTACAACGGTACTAAAACGGGTAGAGCACCGTATAACTTTTAAAATTGTATGTTTTTCCTATAATTTTACCCGTTCACGTGTACGCAGTAGAATTTTACTCGTTTACGTGTATGCATAATTTTACCAGACCACCATATATTTATAAGTTTCAAATCAGTGGCATAAACATGGACACTTAAGGAATATTTTTTCTTCTCCAGACCACCTAACTTTATATTCTTAAGTTTCAAAACAGTTTATAATATTGGCATATTGTACTTCTGATATTTGTATTGCACTTCACAGTTATGAATTAAAATCAAACTGAACCAAAGAGACCTATCAACCTGATAACCAAACTTAACCCAAACAGACCTCCCATAGTTAGAATTATAACAAGGGATGACTATAAAAATCAAGCTGACCCAGAACATCCCGAACACCCTATACCCAAAACCAAACTACAACCATATCCTCCAATAATAACAAACCTGGGGAAAAAATGTAGATAATCCTCAATATACATGACACGCTACGAAGAGCATCTGGAAAAGAGAACTCCCCATAGCAGACAGTCAAAAGCAAGAATGTTAGCCATCCAATTCCTACTCAATAACATCCAGCTGAACATCCAAAATATATTGGCATCATAATCATCAATGTTAAAGATTCTGTTGCACTTCCAGCACCCACTACCGATGCAGAACCAGTTACACAATTATAGATATTCGGCAAAAGCACTGCCAAACTAAATGTAGCAGATAAAATTGTAGGCCCAACGAAAATCCAAAATAGAACTGGTATCTTCAAGATTAGTAATACTATAACAGTTGCAGAACCATAAACCAGGCCAAGAAAGAGAACAAGTGTAGACTTCCAAGGTACAAGGCATAATTAACCAGGTCAAGATTAGGTCAAATTATATCGATATATTTTTGCAACTACAATTATAAAAAAACATACCTTTGTATTTTCTTATGCAACTTTAAAACCTTCCTGATGTTGGGGAAAATCTCACTTTTCCAATCTTCACATTTCTTCCATAGTGTGTAATTCCTTGTCATGACATATGATCTGATGTCTTCAAGCATTCCAATTATTGGTTTTCTCCTTGCATTCTTTATATGTGAATTAAACGATTCACTAAGTCCATTTTTAACTACATCACAATCCATTCCTTCTTTGAAGTATACTCTTGACCATGTACATGGATCTTTATCTACCAAATATTGATAAGCTTCTGCACTTGCAGTCTTGATTTCTTCCATTCTATTTTTAAATTTCTGATGATAAGATGCCTTTGATGCTTGCCAAAATAGTTTTCTAAATAAAACACCAGGGTATACCTTGTTAAAGTTTGCGTAAATATGCCTAGCACACAACCTATGTTCTACCCTTGGCACCACTCTCCTAACCGCTTGTATAAGTCTTTTATGCCTATCATATATAAATGTAATCCCATAGCCATCTGCTAAACCAAGATCTTTTGTTAATAACTTAACAAACTATTCCCAACTTTCTGGTGTTCTCAACTTGTACAACAACCCATGCAATTGGGTATATTTGATTGTTTCTATCCCGCCCAATAACCGCTAACAGTTCACCTTGACACACCCCTTTCAAAAAACACCCATCCAAACCTATAACCTTTCTACAACCTGCTTTCCAACCCTCTTTAAATTGTGAAAGCAAACATAAATTCCATTAAACATGTGTGTACCATCTGCAAGAGGATCAATGCTCAACTGCACTGTGATACCAGGGTTTGTTTTTCTCAATTCACTGGCATAATCAATCAACCTCTCATATTGACTTCCAACATTCTGCTTAAGATTATAAAGTGTAATCCTTCTAGCTCTACTCCACTGGCTGTATTTTTCATAACCAATTCTTGCAGATCAACCACTTTTAAATTAGGAATCATTCTTATTTTATCTTCATATTGTCTGGCAATCCATTTAGAAGTCACTAAACACCCAAGGTAATATTGTCTAATGCAAGTAGGGGTGTCAATAGGGTCGGGTTGACCCAAACCCGAACCCGAACCCAAACCTGATAACGCTTATCGGGTCGGGTTTAGTCGGGTTTAAAAAGCTTATCGGGTTAATTTCACCCGAACCCGATAACCCGATTTCTTATAAGGTCGGGTTGCGGGTTGATTTATTTATGTTATCGGGTTATCGGGTCAACCCGACAAAACCCGAAAAAATATAAATTTTATCTTACTTATAAAAATATATATATGATATAACTATATAAAAAATTTAAATATGGTGTGTTGTGTGTGTGTGTGTGTGTGTGTGTGTGTGTGTGTGTGTGTGTGTGTGTGTGTAAATTTTACGCCTAGTGATGCTAGGACTAGCCTACTTGTATTTTCTTTTCTTTTCTTTTTGCAAAATCTTTCTTTGTGTGTCAAAAAACATCTTGAATACGAGGGGCTGTAGTTTGGCGTATGAATTGTGCATTGTTTTCTCACTTTCTGAAACATGTATTTGAGCCAAAGAGCACTTTGTACACGGCCTTAATCTCACATCACCAAAAGACAGACAATATCTTTTAGTGGACGCTACAAAGATCACCATGTACATGGCCTAGTGTAACATATTGTTAATCATTTTTTAGCTATAAAAGTTTAAATGTCAATGACAAGTGTTTAAGCTCAAATACTTTTTTGTTAAATTAAATAAGCCAACCCGATTACCCCGAATCACCCGACCCGATACCAACCCGAACCCGATAACCTGACTCTTTATCAGGTCGGGTTGTGGGTTAGTTTTTTCTAACCAAAACCCGACTCAACCCGACCCGACAAGACCCAATAACCCGATAACCCGACCCGATAACACCCCTAAGTGCAAGTGTGCTCATCAGTTAGGGTTCTTATATGCCAAGATTTTCCATCATGCATCTTCACATAGCGTAACCTAAAAGGACAACAAGGTTTATTGGGATCTCTTGGAAGTGTTTTATTTCTTCTTTCTTTTTCATCAAACCCACACCCAACCAACAACTTTTCACTGTTACTTTTTTCATACTAAAGTTAGTATCCATTGGCAACAAAATAAAAGGTCAGATAATCTTTAACTTGATCCAAGTCTGCATACAATTCACCTAATATTGGTATTTTAACTTCCAATGGATGTTTGGGTCATGGATAGGGTAATCTTTTTTATTAGTGTCATACACATTCTCATCCTCATCCATGATGGGCATATCCTTATCTGAGTTGATTTCTGGTTCTACATGAACTTTTTCTTTTTGAATGTCATCATCTAGGTTTGAAAATAAAGGATCCACTTCACGGTCATTATCATCACTGTCATTATACAACACTAGCCTACTTTCATAGTATGTATCTTCATTATGCAACACTAGCCTACTTTCGGCATATGCATCTTTATTTAATTTGTTCTTTTCCTTTACGCTTTTTCTTTTTTTAATCTCAACCTACCTTTCCCCCTCAGATAAATGATCAAGTGATGCAACATCACTAAATTCATCATCCGAGTCATCTAAATTATAACCAGGTTTTAACTCAACAAGTATATAATCACCTAAATCTTTACCTATATAATCGCCCAAATCTGCATTGTTATGATCTACATATAACTGTGCCAGTCTACCTTCATTACTTTGCCACTTTTCAACAAATAAAGTAAAATCAGCATCACACTTGATATTGTTTAAACCTTTATTAAAGTAATACAACCCAATCACTATGGAATGTGTTTTGCTTTCAACATATTCTTTCATATCCTTAAATTTGAAACCAGTTACATCAATATTCATTGTGACCATCTCACTATCAATATAGGTTAAAGGTTTAAGCTTTAAATACCCACTATGAAAAATATCCAAAGAAAATGGAGCTGTTAAGGATGAAGCAGCCATCTTGCTAAACAACAAAGTTCAAACATATGAGCGATTAAAGCTTTAGCAGACATATAAAACCAAACCAATACCAAAATGTCAAATTTTATGTGTTATTTATGAGTGAAATATTCAAGTTAATATAAATAGTCAGACTAAAATAGTCAAAGTTTTATGCGTTTTTTGTAATTACTAAAAAAGTATATCTTAATACACTATTTTCTTACATGATTGAACTTGTTCGATACTTTTAGATAACCGGTACTTTTACATGTGTCTAAATAACCTGCTAGTAGGGGTGTCAAATGGGTCAACCCGACCAACCTGATCGCTTTGCGGTTAGGGTTATCTTTTCTTATCGGGTTCGGGTTCACCCGATAATCCGATAAGTGTATAAACCTTCGTTTTGTTATCACTTAGATGAAGTTTAGAAAGTGGAATCTTTAGTTAAAGGAGATGTTATCATGTGGATTTTACGTGGAGGTTTTGTTGTTGCAAAATATAAAAAAAACAAAGACAATGGTAGATTGCTCATACTAGGGGACAATATACATGAATTTACTGATTGGATAAAAGAACAAATACAATGGCATATTGCATCATGTTAACCATGACTAAGATTTTTACTCTTTCTTTTGGAATCTGTAGAGGTGAACATACAAAAGCATTGTAACTACCTACCACTTTGGTTTTTTAGGTGATTGAGGGATTGGAGAGCCTGAACCAAATTGGTTGGATTGTTTCTAAAAGTGTTCTAAATTCTTATGTTTTAATATATTGACTTTTCATTATTAGTCGAAGCCAACTAACCTGACAATGAGAATAAAAAATGGTAAACAAGGCACCATGCTAGCTTAAACACCTTCATCCCACTCCATTAAAATTTTCAAATCATATAGGCGCACACATAGAGTACAAAATGATAATGCACGTTGCACAACACCATATATAACACATAAAGGGAAGTACTGACGATATCACAAATCAAGACCTATATGAGTTTATTAGAAAGAACTAGAGAGAGAAAGGATGGTTGACACTTGTAGAGAGAGAAATAGATAATAACTTAGAAGAGGTGTTCTTACAAATGACCAACACCCTCTCTATAGAATGGAGAGGGCTTATATAGTACCATACATGGCCGTCCATGGGCTTATGTGTCATGGGCTTAGCCCGGTTAGCTTTCTCGTAGCCTAACGCTTAACTACGAGCTACAATATACTATATTGGAAGTGACCGAGTTTTTCTTGATTCCTAACAATATCCCCCTAAGGGAGGTCACTCCAAGTTTTAAAAATATTAAGCCTAGCATTCTATGAATGTCTTCATGATTGCTCGTAGTCTTGATTCTTTTATCTTTATCTTGTATTGATATGTAGTGAGCTTGATCTTGAGCTTGCTCCTACTTGCATGATAAACTGTGATCTTGAGCTTCTTGAGATCATCAGCCAAACATCATCTCTTTGATATCATCGTGAATCTTGATATCTTGTGAACTTGGTGACTTTTGGACCGACATGCTCATACTTTTCTTTTGTCTTGAAAGCTATTAAGTAATCTCTATTGTTTTGCTCCATCTTGAACACATAATGATTTCAAGGAAGGTCGTTTTGAGTATCAGAGTAGGGGAAGACTTAAGTAACATGTACTTGAGCTTTCATCATATCTTAATATTTGTCGATCGAGTATGAGCATGCGGTTATGAACTTGAGTCTGCTGGAACGAGGTATCTCCATCTCTATCTTTACATGAACATGTAATAAAACAGTTAACAATAAAACTTGTAGACGAATATGGCTTTGTCATTTACCCGGGTTTGGTTGGATTAACCTCCGGTTCCGTGAGGACCGACTTGTGATCAGGTATATTCAAATTGGGAAGAATCTCCTTGACAAGATTTCCAGCATAAGTATCGAATCTTCTGATGTGTGAACATCAGAATTACCTTACTTACTTGTTCTCTTTATCAGAACGTCTCAAAGCAGATAGCACGATAAGAGTGAATCGGTTAGTTACTATCTTATCGATCGGATCGTCAATTCATAATCTGGATTGAATCGATATCCAGTGTCACAAGTTTGATCCATATAGGATCTCACAAGTCACCTACCGTAGAGCTTGTTTGATGTTGGCTCTAGAAGGATTTCCATCATCATTGTGAATACTTAAGTATCACTCTGATGTTCTGGCAAGATCACAAGGATAATGCGTAGGACTTTTGATATTTTACTTGTTTTCACAGTGTATGAAGAACAAGTGAATGGTAGATAGTGTCCTAGTGAGATTTATGGATGATCTCTTATGGCTCTAGACTCAATAGTGCAATTTGATTTTAGTAATCGGAGGCTGGAGCTGACTGTCACCTTTTCAATATCAACTAACTCAGAGTGAGAAAGTCAATAGAAATATGTTTAATCTCTGTAAGAATTGAAACATAAATCTTTTAAGAGATTCTGAGTGGCAAGCAAGGGTTGTGTATTGCACCATTGGGTCCATGATGTATGTCTTCAATGTCAGTAATCAACATTATGATTCTGACATCATATGTATTGACCCGGTTTCTACCTAAGTGTATAGAGGGATTCTTTCTTTAAACCCATTATCCTTACATTTCTTTTTCATTCTTCAACCCCTTTAATGCTTACCAAGTCCTCATCAGTAACACCTTGTTGGGTTTATTCCATTGTTACCTCTGACATAGTCGGCATTATTCCCATTCTTACTTTTTACTCCTTTTGTATCATACCTAAGGACTTCTATACTATCTGTTGGAATGTCCCTGGGTAGATCCCTCCGGTTCTGGCTGGATCATGGAACGAACCTTATAACTTCATAAAATTAAATACATGGTCGGTATTTTGGTATTTCCATTTCTTGCCACTAAAACCATTTGGAAAACTCAATCAAGGTACTTGTGATATATAAATCAAAACTTTTGTACCTCGACGTTTTCTTCTTTCAGAAAAGCTCCCCCAGCATATGTGCATCGATTATCGAAAGCCTTTTACATATACACGGGTAGAGGCCAGCACTTGAGTCCTTTTTTATCACGTTTATTAGTTGCATAGTTTTAATCACTTTCTCTCTACTTATCCAAAATGTCAAAATCTTTTGATATTTTGGATATCAATTGATTAAAACTAATGAGGAGAGAGATGTTACTAATTTGCAAGCAAAATTGGAACATATTAATGCTCTTCCTGAATTATTGAGGGTAGGATATAGTGTTAAGAATATATTTTGAAACATTTTGAATTTAATGAAAAAATTCATGAAAAAATGTACTTAACACACATATACTATTATATGTACACTACATATATATTATATACAAGATAAGATATGAGACAGGACCTGACATGTTTATACCAAGTATGACAGAGTCATACTGTCCTCTGCAACAGTTGTATATCTGTCTATGTGTTCCTTCCACCCACCAGCACTTTAAGACTCCTCATGATTCTTCTTCAGAGTAGCTGATCATCAATCTTCCTCAGTACATATCATGTGCATTTCTGATCCTTCTCTGTCCATTCCCTCCTTAACATATCAGAATTGGGGTTGTATCCAAGTCTGAAGTTCTTCATCCTATGCAGAAGAGTCTTGTGAACATATTGGAGAGTCTCGTCAGAATTAGGTATCATAGTTTAGAGTATATAGTTCTTTAGCAGACATGCCAGGGCAGCTTCTTTGAGGTCTGCTAAGATTGAATTTCCTTTGGTAACTTTCAACATCGAGTTGGACATCTTCAACCCTAGACTATAGAATGATGCCTCGGGTGAACTATAACACCCTCATTTTTGACATATAGCAGCGGAAGCTAATCTAGGGTATTATTTCATAGTACAACAGTCATAATCATAGAAAACGACTCAAAAGAGACGTTTTTAAAAGATAAGTTATCATTCATTATTTCATCAGAGTTTTTACAAATAGAGGTCCCAAAATCTACATGAAAACATAAAGTTTGAATGATAACAGTTTAGCCATCTTCAAGTCCGTGCCATAAGATGTTCAGTTACCTGAGATAAACATGTTAAAAAGTCAACACAAAGGTTGAGTGAAATTCATAGGTTTATGTTAAACAGTTTGAATACAAGTTCAATAGTGGGTTACGTTGTTATATACCCATAAGTGTAATAATTGCAATGAGTACAATTATTATGTAAAACAGTATATTGCCCTACGCTACCTTGAAATAATCAATAATCACAAGTAGTTTCCCCAACGGGTGCCTTTGCCAAATACCCGCATAGTGATTCAAATGAAGTGCATTTGGTTACCAGAAAGTATAGGTACACCAACGGGGAAGCTCAGTCCCAAATAGATCTATTCACAGCATTCGCACTTACTCCGAAAAGTAATTAACGGTTCATGATAGTGGGGTCTTAATGGCAAAAGTAAGGACTTAGGCAATAATATATAATGATAGCTGATAAGTGCTTAATTACACATATCTTTTACCTTTAAAAACGAGCTTAAATGACCAAAAACAGACAAAAACTGCCAA
>BQNB010014137.1:4068-75744 GCA_026074375.1 Tanacetum coccineum | reverse complement strand
GCGGAGCAAGGGCTTGGAAGTATACTTAGTCGAAGAGAGGGTGTGATTGCTTGTACGTCGCGACAACTGAAGGTTCTTATGAAGGATTATATGACTAATGTGGTAGGTTTTGCCTTATAATGCTAGAGGCATTAAGTGAACAAGATGTGGAGAGTGAACTATACGGATCATGAACGTTTCCAACACACTTTCAATCAGAAGGATTGAACATGAGAAAGAGTCGATGGATGAAGTTATTTAGTAAGTACGGTTTTGAGGCCAAGTACCATCTGGGAAAGGCAAATGTAGTTGTTGAATCATGTAGTAGGAAAAAGGGTGAAGCCAAGAATGAGTTATGGATTGACGTATGACGATCCAAGCTAAGATTGAGAAAGGATGTTGGTGGTATAAGATAAGACGTCCAAAGCAAAGAACGCGTCAACATAAGATGTTGCGTGGCTTGGACCAACGAGTGTGAAAAGATGGAGAGTGGTTCATATTGGTTAGACAAGGTTCGGACCTCCATTCGGAGAGATGTAAGGACCTTGGCTATTGAAGAGGCGTATACGACAAAGTATTCTATCCATCCTGGAGCGGATACGATGTTGGGTGGTTTTAGGTTAACTAATCGATGGTTGAGTGTCAAGGGTCTTCAGGATTGTTGTTACAACCTGAGTCACCCGAGTAGAAGTGAGAAAGGATAACTAAGGATGTTATTGTCAAGTTACCAAGTTTGAGTAGTGGATACGATGAGATTTGGGTGTAGTCAATGGACTGACTAAGTCACCTCATTCCTAGCTATGCTTAGGACGTGTATGGTGGATGTTACAGGTAGTTGGGCTACTTATCTTTTCGTGAGATGAGTTTTTCCCTAAGGTGGGGATATCATTTGAGTATGAGATGTGCTTCACTTGAAGCATTGTGTGGAAAGGAATGTAGGTTACTGTTTATTGGGTTGTAACTTGTGACAGCGAGATTGAATGAACCGAGTTTGGTTCAAGGATTATCCTAGTGTAAGGTTTAACCGTTAGACTTGAGGCTGGTAATTGAGTGTTACCTATAGTATTCAGTTTGAAGGGTGTATGATGTTTCGAAAAGTATGGTAAGTTGATACCAAGGTAAGAAGGTCCATCTGAGATTTTTGAAAGGGTTATTGGTTGATATTACCTAAAGGAGTTGAGGAGTGTGCATGACATGTTTCGTGTGTCAAATTCGAATTTTTGGTTTTGCTAAAGAACTATTAGAAGTAATTAATGTTCATTGAGTTAAGATTTGATTGGACTTGAAGGGAGGTCTTTAGGACTTCAGGTAAACTGAGTATCCACACTTGTTCGTTGAGCAAGGGATCATTGAGAGTTTTAATTGAGGTTGGGTACGTAAGGTTTCTTATAGACCTTAATATGCCCTTAGATGTGTTTGTGATTTTGGTTAAAGTTATTTTATGAATAAACTCGAAGTCGAGCCGATTCTTTAAAAATGTTAGGTTTTGTAACAACTTATAACGTGGTTTCAAGACAGTTCTTGTTTGATGAGTTGCGAGACCGGGTTGTAAATGACGTTGTTACACAACCTAAGGTTTTGACGAGTTTTCTCGATGACGAGTGAGGTTCAATTAATGGATGTTTCTTTTCGTTTGGGGTTGTTGTGTTGCTAATTGCACCCTTGTGGGGGTAAGAAAAGTCATTAGCAGTTGGATTCGGTTTGTGAAAGTTTGTCGAGATTAAGGTTGACAAGACTCTTTGTTTTGTCAAGGAACCGTTGAGTTTGTGGACCGAGAGGTCAAGAGTTTAAAGCGTAGTAAGATAGTGTTAGTACAATTTCGTTGGAATTCGAAGCGTGGCCCTGAGTTTACTTGGGAACGCAAGGATCAAATGAGGTCTAAGTGTCCTCAGTTGTTTGTCGATAGTGATATTGCCTCGAGTAGTTAAATCTCGGGACGAGATTTTCTGAAGGTGGGGATAATGTAACAACCGTGACTTGAGCAGGTTAGTCAAACCATTAGTGTTGACTTATGTGTCTGTTGCAATGTACGGTTTATGTGATTTTATGTGTTATACGTGTTTATATGTGTTTGTGTGGGATATGTGAGATTGGATAATCAATCCATTGAGCGTGATCGTCTCATTAGGATTGGATTTGTGTTAAAATTTGTTGAGCTCATTTCGTTCACTTTTGAGTGACGAGGAAATGGTTATTGAGATTTTAGCGTTTTTGTGTTAAATGTGTAAGTATTTATACGTATACGTATTTTTGTGTTAGTAATTTAAGATAAATTTAGGTTTTAGAGGTTAAGTTAAGAAAAATGAGTTATTTGATGGAGAAATTTTATTTTAATCACTTATTGTGATAATGGAATTGATTTAGTATTTTGAGAGAATTGTTTTGGGTTAATAAGTGGTTGTCTAGGTGATAAATTAAAATGAGAAGCGTGTCATTTGTGAAAGAAATGAGTTTGTTAAAATATGAGAGTTTTTGGTAAACTTTCCATATATAGAAAGTGAATTTGGAAATGAAAAGTTATTTTTAGAAAGTAGTTTTCAAGCAAAACGGCTTAACAAATTAGCTTAGGTTTTTATAAAACTTAAGGTATAAAGATAATTAATTAATTAATAAAAGAAAAGAAAAAAAAATATTTTTTTTGGGCATGAATAGTAAATCCGAATTTTGGTAAATAAAAATAAAAATAAAAATAAAAAGGAATCCTAATTGATATCTAATACTAATTAGGAATTATCTAGTAAATATTAGGAGCCTATAAATACAAAAAATAAATCCCAAACCCACACCCTTTTTAGTTCGACCGGTTCCAAAAGAGGAGAAAGAAGAGAAAAATTTTAGGGATCTTTTCAAGGTAAGTTTTCTAGTTTATGTTCAATCCTAATTATAATCTTTCAATTCTAGTAACTTAATTATGATGGATTAGAGTTAAATTAGGTTTTATTAATTAGGGTTTCATGTTTTCTGTAAATTAATGTAATTAAACTAATTAGGATTGATTAGGGTTTAATTAGAAGCATGATGGTGTAATCGGTTAGGGTTAATTTACGTTAAATCATGATTTCAGTTTGAGCAGAATTTTGGGTCGTGTTGCTCAGATGATAACTCATGATTGGCAACGAATTGTTTTATGCATCTTATGAGTTTTGATAAGTTCAGAGAGTCTATTTTCTAAAGAATCCGGCCTCGAACGATTTTGAGTTCGGGAAGGCCTTCAAAAGCCTTTCGCAAGAAAAGTTGTCTAAACAGTAAATACGGGTCATATTTGGGTCTAATTTCGGGAAGTAAAACCCCAACTTAAAATTTGAATTGGACTTATCCCTTCTACGTAAGTTAATTCTTATGTGTCTATTAAAGACCCCCCAAAGGAAATTAATTAATTCGAAGCCTAAGTATGCTTTTTAGGGTCATACTTTTTAGTGCGCAATCAGACCAGAATTGAGACTGTTTTGGAGTTTGATTTTATTAGGAGCACTTAGGTATGCAATTAATGATTGGGAGTCACATGTTAGATAGTAGACACATAAGAAAGCATGTGATATTTTTGGTTTGAATTATGAGGATGTTAAAGTGGTGCGTTTAGGTCGCATAAGTAGGTGTAAAATTCTGGTTAAAAACAGAAACTGTGAAGTGTAACATTTAAGTGTAAATAGTAAATGTAGGATGTGGTAAAGTTTTAAAACAAGTATAGGACTATGATAGATAACATAGGCATCCATCATAGTTGAGGTTACATCATATTGGGTTGAATGCCTAATTGATGGTAACTTATTGTGTGTTTATGTTGTTTAGATTGTTCGTGAATTTCTGTGAAGTATTTGTGGATTTTGGAAGCTAGCATCAGGTGAGTGTCATAGCCCCCCCCCCCCCCCCCCACTTATCTTTCTAAGATTTCTTCATTGGGGTGGAAACGATGCTTGAGTATGTGTTGTTTGTTATTTACTGTGATATTTGATGGTTGAGCTTAAAAATGCATGTGCTATGTGGCTATTACTTGCTATGTGTTGAATTGAATTGACAAGTGGAGCCGGGTTGGCTTGGATCGTGGGATCGTTCCTTCCCCACTTGGGTTGAGCCGAGCTATTTTTGAGTTGAGCTATTTTGTTTGAGCTATATTGATTTGAATTGTGTTGAATTGAGCTGATTGATTTGTAGTATGTGATAGTTCATGATATGCCATGCAACTGTTTATCTTTATCACAGTAATGTTGGAATTGTTTTGAAATGTTTTGAGGTTGGTGTCTAAAACCTATGGCATCTCACCAACCTAGTGTTGACGTGTTTTAGCATCGTTTTCAGGTAACTCAGGTGATCGAAATTGATGTTAGGAGAGTTGCTAGTGAGACCATAAGATGCAAGTTGAAGATCTATGATTTTGCTATGCCGTTTTATTTGAGCAATATGTTGATTTGATTTCTAGACTTTGTTTTGATATTATAAGACTTGTATGGATGGTAACCCCCTATCATTCTTACATTGTCGTTGGATTGTGGATGTTATCATGACACATTGTGTCTTTGCTTTTATTTCACGATTTAGTATTTCTCTATAAAGATGCTTGTGCTATGTTAATATCCTTTCAAGTCACGCCTTGCATTTCCGCCTTGGCGGGGTGTGACAGTTAACTAGCCGGTGTAGTTAGTTAATAAGTAACATGTAAAGGCGATTTGAGTGTAATCCTAAGATTTATCAATTTAAACAAGTTACTCCAATTAAATCCATAATACTCATTATTGTGGTCTCGAATAGATATACCAAGCCAAGTTCTAAAATCTACAACATCACCGGCACACTCATATTTTGTAGAATTTGGGTAAATATTTGGAAACGGAAAGGCTAAATCCTCACAATTATTGTGTCCGGGTTATGTAACATGTAATTTCACAATAGTATGCTTGAAAAAAAATTAAATTTGAGCATAATTTAAGCATTTTAGTGTGAAAATTAGGACAAGTAAACATTCTAATTCCATTCCCCTACTTGAATTATACAATGTCCTCGTTGTATATATAAAACATTAAATACGGGAAATTAAAAAGAATTAGAATGAGAAACTCCCTTGATATTTGCTCGGTAGATTCTCCAAGTTGAGTTTAATTGAGCAAGAATTCGTGTTGAACAGCCGTCTTGAGGTTTCAAGACTTCAAGATTTCTAGATTCGTAAATTCTCCACCAATATTCGTCGATATTTCTTTCACGAGGTCCTGTATGGAATATAGGAAGAACAAGTGCATTCCTATCTGGGTACCTACGGTTAATATAATCTAAACTAAACAAACTAATTATGGGTCAGTCTGGTGGATACGGCGTATCAGTATAGTGAATACGCCGTAATCAAAATCTGACAATAATGTTTTTAAAGTGCAATAAAAATAAAGACTGATAACGTCTAGACAATCAATACGCCGAATGGTATGGAGCGGGTACGCAGTATTGATGTCTGGGAAGACAGACTCGATAACATTAAATAACAATCCGGGTTGTCTCCCGGGAAGCACTTTTGTTTACAACGAAGTCTTTAAGTTAGACTTTTCTTCAACTTCCTCTTCACTCTAGCTCATGCACGCTAATGTGCTTGTGTGTGAGCCATTCTTCCATCTTCGCATCTCGAATGTAATTGGGTCCTAGATTCAAAACTCCTTTGTAGAACCCCTTAAGCTTTTGGTATGCATGCGAGATCCTATTCGTCTTATCTTTCTCACTTACCTTCAGTAATGGTGGGATCGTATTGCATTGCTCATTAGTGTGGTGTTTAAACCTCGGATGTGATCGCACCATTTGGTAAGTTACTTCATCATCACCATTGTAAAGGGTAATTATCCCTTCGAACGGTTTTGTTTTAATTCCAACTTCTTTTAAGAACGGTTCGCCAAAAATAACATCACCCATTCGTTCATCACGATAAGTATCCATATCCTCCAAAACTGCAAAATCAGTCATAACAGAAAAGGTTCCAACAAAGATAGGCACATTCAATAAGGCTCCTACAATATTATCCACTTTGTACATCATCTTATTTTTCATTATTGAATTATGAAATTTTCTTGACATCATATTGACGTACAATAACGGGAAAAAGTTAGCGTGGGTAAATTCAAATCCTATCATGCATGAAAACTTTAAATTGTGAGCACAATCTAAATGGATCTTCTTATCATTGTCACAATAACTAGGGTAATCATCAATTCCAGTATCAAGATTTTCATCCCTAGTTCTAAATTCCTCAATTACCTTACCTTCCTTCAAAGGTAGGCATTAAATTTTCACCTTGATTTGTTTTGCTAATTGTATTGTGCAGGAACGGATAACTAAGAAAAGGACGAAAAACAAAGCCAAAACGACAAAACCGGACTCGGAATGGAAAAGACTGTGAAAGACAAAGCCAAATCGAAGCCGAAAAGTCAACTGGTCAAAGTCAAAGTCAACCCAAGTCAACCCCGACAAATCCAAAAGTCAACATGTGAAGAAATATAAGTTTGAGGGTTAAAATTGCCAAACCCTAAACTTGTATTTATAAGAAGAAAAGATGAAAAAGAAGACAAGGGTGTATTCTGCCAAAATGTCAAAGTTACACTACGAGGGCCAAAACTGCCAAGTCCCCATACTATTAACCACCAAGGACGAGTATTGCAAAGAGTTATATAACTCTTGGGGACTTGTTTTGCCAAGTCCCCAAAAGTTATAACAACACAAGGACGTACGGTGCAATGTTACATATAACCATGAGGGACCATTAGTGCCAAAACTCCAAACCCACACTCTGTTATAACCAAAACCACTTTTCCCGCCCCTTTTCCCCCCAAACCAACTCACGGGTGTGAAACCCCGTTTTTACCCTGTAAACCTTCACCACCACCATGGGTAATCATCTTCCCCCCCCCTCCACTACCTTTCCCAGCTGTGAAATTGCCAAGTTGGCAATCCCACAACTCCCAAAGCTTATTTCGATGGCTATGATGAAACCAAAGAAGCACAAATGGGAATTAAAGGCCAGGATTTGTTTGCTTTCCCCCTTTTACACAACAAACACAAAGACTCAGTATAAAAGAAGAAGAAGACAGAAGAAAAGTAGTTAGTTTTTTAGTTCTTAATTTTTCACTTTGTAATTTTTCGTATTTTTTAAGCAATTTTCTTTCAAGTTTTAAGCACTTGTACCCTGTAATCTTTAGCTTGTATGTTACCTTTTTGAGTAATAAAATTCAGTTTTAAAGTTCAAGAGTTTTTCATTTCAAAAATTAAGCTATTTTTACCCCAATAAGCTCTAATAAGCTCATTTGAGCTTATTCTTGTTAAAAAGCTCAAATTCAGTTAAAGACTTGTCAAAAGTCATTTATTCAATGGTTTTGTTCATTGTAAATCAAATCATGACAACTTGAGTTCATGAGATTCATTTTGGAAGCAACAAGGAGGTGATAAGCTTTTAAAAAGCTATTTGAGCTTTAAGCTCAGGTTTAGAGGCTAAGGAGCCATTAGGTTCAGGTTTTAAGCCACTCACTCAACAAGAGTGGCTTGGTTCTGAGGCAACAAAAAAACCAAGGTTTCATTTCTCAATTTTCATTTAGCTTAAGACATTAGCTTATTTACTTTTAATTCCTGTTCAAATCTTTGCAAACATGTTAGTTTAGGTTTGTTACTTAGTTGTTTTAAGTTTTCATTAGATAAAACTTGAGTAGTCTCAGTTTCTGTTTTAAAACTGTCATTTAAGTCTTAACAAGCTAGGAGAGTAAGTAGCTTATTTTTCCTAATAAGCTATAGGTTTAAGTGTTCATTTAGCTTAATTAGGTGAAAAATAGTGTGAGTAGATAAAAGGTTTTAGCTGGTTTAGCTTTTAAAACAGTTTTTAAGTACAATAAGGTTGGACAGTTAAAGTAAAGAGGGTGTTTGGGATAACTTGTAAAACGGGTCAAAATGGTTGTGGTATGGGTTATGGTCACTTGTCTAGTTTTAGCATAGGTTGTTAGGCTCATTTAAGCTGTTTTTAAAAGTTTTTTAGTGTCAAAATTGTTTTTCAAAGTTTTTATAAACCATTTTTGAAACTGTTAGATTTTTAACAACACCACAAGTGCTTATTTAGTTAAGCACTTGTGGTTTGAGTTTGAGTATCAAAAAAAGAGTGTATTTCTGTGTGTGTTAAACAAGTTGCAAACACTCTTTGTCTTTTGACTTTGTAAGTCAAAAATCACCAAGTTTTTTTTGTAACAGTTTTAAAAAGACAAAAGCCCTTTTTCACCTACAAAATTCAGCAAGTTTAAATGAGTTTTAAAAGCTAAAATTTGGTGCACAGGCCCATTTGCTAGAGTACTTAATCTGTTTGAGCTTATTTTCTCATTTAGAGCTTATTTGACAGCTTTTTGAAAGCTGTCAAATAAGCCCCTTGAGATCAGCCTTAAAGCTCCCCTGGTGCAAAGGGGAGACTTTAAGCCTCTTTTACTTGGCTTTTAAGAGTGCTCAAGCCCAATTACTTGGCTTATATAAAGATCCCATAAGCTCTTTAGTAAGTACTTTGAATTTCAGCCCTTAGTGAGCTTATTTGATGGCTTAATTTTAAGCCTCAACTAGCCCCTTGACTGTTTTTGAATGACTTAGGTGTAGGGGTTGCTTATTTTCCTTTTCTGGCTTATTGAGCCTTTCTAATAAGCTCATTGTGGCCCCTCATAGCTTTTTAGGTTAATATAGATAATAGTTGAGCTTATTTACCTTTTTCTAGCTTATTTGTCCAAATGACTTAGTCAAATTTTAGTTTTAAGCTTTATTTTTAGTTTCTGTCAAAAATAAGCTGTTACAGCTTATTTAGCTTTAAGCTTTTAGTTCTTTAGCTTATCTAGGTTAGTTTAGACTCCCTTTTGCTTATTTAGTCCTTAGTCCTAGCTTATTTCGACCACAAGACCAATTGTCCTAGCCTTTTTCTAGCTCTTAAGCCTTTTAAGCCAAACTGTCACTTTTAAGCTTATTTTTAAGCTTATTTA
Source organism: Tanacetum coccineum (assembly GCA_026074375.1). Lineage (NCBI taxonomy): Eukaryota > Viridiplantae > Streptophyta > Magnoliopsida > Asterales > Asteraceae > Tanacetum > Tanacetum coccineum. Next base: position 66,802 of record BQNB010014137.1, on the reverse strand, counting down.
AAGCTTTTCGTAAAAAGTTGTAGAAGACAAAGTTGTTAAGCCCCACGAGCTTAACAACTTTGCTTCTTTGAGTTTTCGAAAAAAAAAAGGGGAAAGACAAGAGGCCCGGGTGAGCAAGACTCGAACCCGGGACCAATCGATACGATCCCCCCTTTTATAACACTCCTTACCACTGCGCCCTTGGGTCTTTTTCGTTAAAGACTCAAGGGGTTTATTATTTAAGGGTGTTTTTGGCTTATACGCTTATAAGCTGTTACCAGCTTATTAAGGGCTTATTTATAAGCCAATTTTGGGTTTCTCATTTTTCGTAGGATTGTCATAGTGTCTAGTATTTTTTGTAAATTTTTCAGAATTTTTCGAAGTAATTTAATATTTTTTATAATTTAATTTCGTTAAAAGTTTAATTAATTCATAAAAAATACAAAAATTATCAAAAAAATATTTTGCTTTTTTAGAAAATTTTCTTTTGTCATATAGTTTGTAGGAAAAATACAAAAATTTTCGTAGGGTCATTTTTACAACTTTTTACTTTTTAAAGAACGGGTCCGGGTGCGGGATTTTGTTTTGACTCGTTTTTGGGTCAAACGAACTCCGTTTTCGGTCTAGTCTTTTTCATTCTTCGTTATTTGGTCCCTAGAGTAGTTTAGAAGTAAAAATTTCTTCGTAGGGTTATTTTTAAAGATTTTAGGTTTTTCCCCCTTTTGTTCGGGATTCGGGCTCTCGTTTTCTAGTTTAATTTCGTAATTTCTAGGTTTTTTTTCTTAAACGTTTTTGTTTGTTGTTTTTAATTTGACTTTTCCACACTTCCAATCCAATTCTCTCCTTCAAACTCAAATCTTCGATTGTATCGATTCTCCAGTCCAGCCTCGTTGGGGATAAACGACCCGGGAACATTCTATACTACTTCTCGGTTTCATTGATTGTTGTTTTTAGACTTATATATATTTTATATTTTATTATATATTATATATATGGTGTAAATCTCTCCAATCAATGCATGTAGGATTTTCTTAGTGGGAAATTTAGAGGATTAGACAAGGATTAATAATCTATTAATAGATCATAATGCATGTAAGTAAATAATTTGTGATGATGATTTTATTGTTGGTGTTGTGGTTCGAACGGCAAGAAGTGAAAGAGAGGGTGAGAGTGATAAAAATTTGTAAAGTGTTTTATGTGTGTGTGAGTGTGGTATATATAGAAAGAAAGTTTGACACTTTAACACCTTTAGTCCCTCCTTTCATTTAGTCCTTGCAAAGTTAATACAAAATGGTTATTTATTTTGTTACCTAGCCAACCTAGGACACGGGTCACCACGCGTTTCGTAAAATTTTATTCCGTCCTACTAAATATAGTTTAAAACATTTAATAAAACATTAAAACACATAAGGCTCGACCCTTGACATACTTTTTACAAAAATCTTGGGGAAACGTCGTAAAATACAAAACAACATATTTACGCTCTCGGAGCATCAAAACACGTTTTTCTGACTTTCTTAGATGCTAGAAACAAATAGAAACTCAACCATGGATTAAAATTACCTTATCAAAGGAAATTTTCTATCAAACCTCATATAGCATAAACGACTATAACTATTTACGTAACTAAAAATAATTATCTTAGCTCGGGATAGACATTGACCTGAAACTCGGGTTGTTACAATTTTATTCGGGATAAATGATGCTATAAATTAGACGTTATTTAATGTCATCAAATATCCCCCCACTTGAATCCTACTTGTCCTCAAGTAGACTATAGAAAAGTTTTGAAAATGTATCCCAACCGAAGTTAAGGATTTTTTCGTTTAAGCATCGTTTTGTTCTAATCACCTGTACATAACCAAGCACCTCACGAAATATGGAAATGAAAGCACTAAGATCACTAAACTAATCTAGGGTGCAACATTTAATTGGTACACTCATTTGCTCGGTAGTGATTAGTTTTCTATCATAAGCTTGCAAGGATACACATCTCTACCACTAGAGCTAAGGAGGAACAAGTCAAAAGGTAAATTCGGTTAAAGGCTTAGGGTTGATCACTCAAATAGTCTTTTACCAAAAGTACCACACCAACAAGGCATCTGAATCATACATACATGGCTGTAATGACGAAATAGACATATACAATTCGATCACATCCGCATTCGTGTTTAACCAGTGGTTATGATGAAGAACGATATAGGGTATGGGATCTTCTAGTTTTCACCAAAAGTCGTCATCCAACAAGGCAGCTGAGTCACGTATACATGGACGTAATGACGGAATAGACATGCATGGCTCGTACACATCCTCGTTCAAGTAGATCTTAAGGTTAGTTTCTAGGAAAAGGAAGTAAATGGTTGTTAAATAAAATTTTACGAAACAAATATATTAATCCAACAAATAAGGTACGATTGCTAGTAACGTTACCCGACCATTCTATGATAAAGACTCAGAAATATAGACAAACGTCTCGATCATAGGATGACAAAGACAACCTAAGTTGGCGTTCCTATAACGGTCAACTTCCCTTACATCCCAAACTTTACATACTTTACAAGATAAGTGGTGATATCGGCCACTTTTTACAAAACTTTACATCGTTGATTTTTGGCGTTCCCATAACGGTCAACTTCCCTTACATCCCAAACTTTACATACTTTACAAGATAAGTGGTGATATCGGCCACTTTTTACAAAACTTTACATTGTTGATTTTTTGTATGTATCAACGAATAATCGATTCTTCTAAGTAATTTCATTGGTATAAGTTCACTGAACCGACTATCTTCCATCATTCTCTTTTTTGCAGCTTTTTTCATTCTATTTTTTTAAACAATACATCATAAACCTCGATGTAATTTCATCGTCTTCACCATCATAATTCATCCTGATAATTTTTTCTTATAACACTTCTTCTTCACTAATGAATCATAATCGCGAAAGTAGCAAAATTTACGAGCTACATAATTTTCCCATTGCATTGTGTAATTTCCCGACCATTACAGAGACAGAAAGATTCCACTTTGACGCAAGAAATACATAACTTTACACGAAAGCAACTAGCAACTTTGATTAAAATAGGCTTAATCTACATGATAGGCTAAGGTGTAAAGGTGCAACGAAACATAAAATTTTGGTGTGAAAAAGACAGGAATGGCTCAACAGGTTGTTCTAAGGTATCTTACTCTTAAAGTAAGAGTAAACAAAGGGTTACACGGAGGTTAACTAACCATTATAGTTAGTTAATTTTACAACATTTAGGATTTTTGGTTTAATCCTAAAAATTTACCAGTGAAACATGTTACTCCATCTAAATCCATAGTACTCATCATTGTGGTCTCGAGTGATATACCAAGCCAAGTTTTAAAGTCCACTACATCACCGGCACACTCATAATTTTATGGAATTTTTTAGTAAGCATTTGGAAACGAAATAGGCTAAATTTTCACAATATGTATCAAGGGTTAATAGTGTGCTAGGTAATGCAACTAGTGATTTTTACAATAGTCATGCTAAATTTTTTTTAATTTGGCCTATTTTTAAGCATTTTTAAGCAAATAGCATGTTATTTTGTAAAAATAAGGACAAGTACGTTCTAATTCTCCACCACCCACTTAAATTATACAACGCCCTCGTTGTATAAATAAAACAATTAAATAACATGAGAAATAGAATTAGAACGAAAACTCCCTGATGTTTTGCTCGAGATGATTCTCCAAGTTGAGTTCTTGAGCAAAAAGTATGTTGAACAGCCATCTTGAGATTTCAAGACTCCAACACTTTGAGATTTCCAGATTTATAAATACTCCACCAACGTTCTCGTTTCGTTCAGAAGGTCCTGTATTAAGCATAAGAAAATAAGTGCAACTCCATCTCTGGTGTATTCGTTTGATTAGACTCGAAATAATAACCTAAAACTGTACATGAAGTCAATACGCCGTATCCATACCCCAGGATACGCCGTATTGATACTTGTATACGCTATATTCATTTAATGAATACGTTGTATAGACTGTGCTGAAAATAAAGACCGAATAACGTCCAGAAGGTCAATACGCCATATCTATGGGGTTTAGATACGCCGTATAGACAGTCTAGGAAGATAGACTCGATAAGAAATTACATTTCGGGTTGTCTCCTGGCAAGAACTTTTGTTTATAGAAAAGTCTTTAAGTTAGACTTGCCCTAATTTAATCTCATCCTTATAAAACAACTTGGGGTCGAACAGGATGCCAAATGGCACATATAAATTTTTTAGAACAAAGATTAATGGCATCCCTTTAAAACATTTACTAATCATGATTTTAATTATTAAAACAAAATCTTTTGTAGCAAAAGATTTACCCGATACGTCATGATTTGTTTCAATGTTTTCATCAAACTCAATGGGAGTGGTGTCAATGCTTGCGCATAGTATTGTCCATTAGTTTGATATCAATGTTTTCCAAACACGATTCAGTATTGATTTCAACATGTTCATTTACCGGTTCTGGTTTTAAATCATTGGCAAGAATTAATTAATAAGAAGACGAATCCTTGTTATATATAAAAGTATAATCCTCGTCTTTGAAATCGGAAAATGATATGTGAAAATCAATGTTAGATTTAATTGCATTGTAAATACTTACAATAGGTTCGGAAGAAACATTTTGATTTGATGTCGATGCATCATTGTAGACGATAGCTGGGAAATATGTTTCAAAATTTGTGAAAGAGCCAAGATCATCATAATATTCCTTACTGTACGTAGCAGTTTCCTAATTAAACGTATGATCACGCCCTCAAGCTTTATCAGCCAAAAGCTGGATGTACTCTTCCATCGTGATGTTGGGGTCGTCCATTTCCTATAATGAATTTGATAAAAAGAAAAAGGTTAAATGGACTAATACGTCGTATTCAATAATCTGAATACACCGTATTGATTATAGAGTCGAATACGCTGTATTGTTTTAGAAAAAAATTATATGTCGTATCCTAGAAGATGAATACGCCGTATTTAGTATTCGACTTATAATGTTACAGCTGGCTGTAACAATGCACACAAACACACAATATGCCAAATATACAATGCAAGAAATTAAACACACAAATAAGCACATAAATATGCATCTTAAACTAAACTAAAACACTAATAAATAAGAATTAAACAACTTCACACCCCGGTAACGGCACCAAAAACTTCATGTGTCATTGTGTAGGAGTTATTTTAGTTTTCAAGTTTTACTTTTTATTTTATGCCGACTATACCTAAAAATAACACTCTAACAGGTAGTGTACTCGGTCAAGATGAAGCTTCGTTGGTAAAGTGGGTGTCCAATCACTATAGGTCAGAGAGCGATAATAATCCTAGTTATATAAGTATTTTAGTTAATTTAATCTAATTTATGCAAATACCTAGGTGATGATAAAGGGTGGGGGGGGGGTTCATGCTTATAAGATATGGCACGAGTTTGGGTATCTAAGCTAAGGTTTTGATGACAAGTAAAGCAATAAACACACACAATAATATTAACAAACGATAGAGAAGCGGTCAAATACTAATATAAAGAAAACACACCAACCATGAATAATCCGATAAAATGCAGGTTTGTTTATTAGTGCAATGATAGTTTTATCTCGAAGCGGCATATTATTCTTAAGACTTAGGCGGTACTTCATCTTAAGACCTAGACACAAACAATTCTGTAACAATTAACATGTCCGTATAAAGCATCCTTTTTATTAATTATAATCTACCTTAGGATTTAAATAATGGTGCTCTTACTAAACCCTAGCCCACTGGGACTTTACCCACTTACTGCTTAACGACAATATAAATACTAGTAGTCCACTTTGTATGAGTCCTAACCATTGGAATCAGAACGTTATTTGTTGAATTATCTAGGGTCACATGCTAGTCAACTTTTTCACAAAACCAAAGGCAAGGATAGGTCATTTATTTGTGATCATATGATTCTAGATATATAAATTGCTATATGGAGAGCTATCTCGGGCTCTTCGCCTACGCCCACACAACACCAAAGTTGCAGCGCATTAAATATGTAGGACTAGACCCAGTTGAATGATAGGTCTCATACAAAAGCACGTAAGCAAGTATAAATTGATAAACATAATTAACGATCAACGATAAATTAAGACAATCGAGATAAACAAACCAAACATTAAATCTTCATAAACATGGCTGATACCTAAATGTATAAGCCGATAGTCATTGTAAAAATACATACGGTTTGATATATGAAGGATTAAAATAAAGAAACCTCAATTAAACGCGTATTCGGTTGTGCGAAGATTACAAGAGTTTTCCTATGATCTTGAGGCTTTTTTCTGACCTTTTGTGCTCTTCTATTCGTCTGATAGTCGACTTGGTGGCTTAGGGCTTCACTTGCATACCTAAAATGGAATTTAGGGATTGGTATTTATAGAGTCTGGAAACGAGTGGATACGCCGTATTGAATGCAGTCAATACGGCATACAAGGAAATTTCTTGGAGTAAGGACCAAGTTCATCATTAATTGCATTAATTGTAGGATCATTGACTGTTGACTGTATTAAATGCAATATCTTTGACTGTTGACTAGTGAATACGGCGTATTAAATGTCCGGGATACAGCCTATTGGGTCTTGATCCTTGGTGGTTTATTTGTGAAGTGCAAGCACGGATATGCCGTATCTTCCTTGATGGATACGGCGTATTGATGTAAAACCAGTTGGTTCTTCTTCGTTGACCAAAGTATTATATACGACGTATCGTTGATGTGGATACGGCATATTCTTCAAAGTCAGGCAATGGTCTTTTAATTCGTCAAAGTCTTGGATATGTTGTATAGGTCTAGAATAATACGACGTATTTGCTGTCAGATCAGTAGACTTTCTCGAACTCTTCGTTTATGCTCTAAAATACGTGCCTTTTATATAAACTTCACCAATTACTCCATAATTACTACAAATAACAACTTTAAGCAATTAAGTACCAATTCATGCAATAATTATATAAAATGGGTATTTTATTCGGGATAAATGATGCTATAAAATAGACGTTATTTGATGCCATCACTTTCGTAAAACAAACGAGAACTTGGTGAAATACTTAGAAAACAAGACTACCAATACTTCTTCAAGTAAAAGTAAGACTGCTTTCAAAGTGCTTCAAGGAAACATTAATAATATCAAATTTGTTGTTAAGGACGATTGGAAACAACGTCTTCACAACAGATGGCGTCAAGAATAACCAATGACCTAAAAGTTTTGGTCAGCGAACTGCTCATTTCACTTGATCAAAGAACTTTCATAAATGCTTCAAAATTTGAAAAAGATCTTAAAGATGAAATGAGTAAAGATTTTAAATATGTTCAATCCCTTGAAAAGGAGGTTGACGATCTTAATACGCAACTCGAAACAAATAAGGCAGATTTTTCAAAATATGATGATCTACTCTTGCAAGAATGTTTCTATCAAAATCATTTGTGTGTAATTCTTCGTTCTTATGATATTGATCAATTTACGGACTTAGTTTGTGAATTAGGGGAGAAAACTGATTAGTGCAAACGTCTTATGACTGAGTTTTCTAAGAGACATAAACAGAATTTAGACAAAGATTTTGCAAAACTAGAAAAATATTATGTTAATCTTGAAATTGATTTGCAATATGAAAAAGAAAAAAAGTTTGTGAAAACTCTAGGGAAAAGCAACCTTTGAAATCAGGGAATAATGAAAAATCTTGGAAAGATCAAAACAATTTCCTGATCGCTGATCTCAACCGAAAGACGCTTGAAATAACTTATTTGAAAGCTCAATTACAAGACAAGACCATAGCAAACGCTGAAATGAGTTGAAAGGAAAATCTATCGATACTAAGTTTGAAAAGCCATCAGTTGTTCGATAACCGACTTGTTTTAAAATTAAAAAACCATCAGTCTTGGGAAAACCGACTCCTTTTGCAGATTCTCTTAATTGAAAATATTTTCCAAAATCATGGTTTTTTCCCACGTCTAATGAGAAAAAGAATTTGTCAAAACCAGTCACTCCACATATTTTTACCGATAAACAAAAGGAAAAACAAGTCGAGCGAAACACAAATGTGATCAAACCATGAATGTATAAGTTAGTGATGCGGATAATTGTAAACGCAAAAGTTTTACAATCCTCCTAGGCAGAGTACCTAATTGTTGTAGTGTAGTATGGCAAGACTCAAGGGGATTGATCGTTCTCTAGGGGAACAATGAGGTAGGTTTGAATCGTATGTCACTAAGATCTAAAGGTTGAGGTAAGAGTATTTTTGTGTTTTTTGTTTCTTAGAAAGCAAATAAATCTTGGGTTTTAAAGGAGAGGTTTTTAAACTAAACTACAACTAATCTAATCCTTATCTATTTATGCAAGAAAGGTAAAATTGGCGGAAACTTTTATAGGTAAACAAATATGCTCACTTAATCATGCACTACTCTCTAGTTGATTCCTTTAACCCATTTCTCGTCACCCTCGTTAGTGTAATGTGTAAGTATTCCCTTTATCCTATTGGAAATGGGTCATTTTTGCGTCTACGTGATCACCTAAGTCGGCAGCTCCAAATGCATTGTTCCCACCAAATAGTTAAACAATGCGCAATAAATACTTAATTCTCTATTGCCTAAACGAAAGGGTTTCACTTAGTTCTAAACGCATTTATAGACTTCTATGCTACATGTAATATTTTAGTTAGTATTTTCTAATGCAAACACACCCCCATAACAAGAAGCAAAAAATTCAAGTTCAACAAACTGGTTTCATGCAATCTAAGTCAAAACAATATTAAGATTGGCCTTTAAAACAAGATTAACACTAGAAGAAAAGAAAAACAATAATCATCTAACACCACCACCACCTCTTTGAAATGATTCAACTATTAGAATTACTTATTTCTTCACCCTCACTCTCGAGAGTAAGCAAAGTACCAAGCCCGTGGAATAAACAAGGCCCTCAAAATCCGTCAAGATAAAGAGGATATGTGTGCACAAAGACCTACAAAGTTCCACACACGAATAATGAAAACAAAGGGTTTGTATTTATAGGATTTGGGCTCTAACGGTGTCGCTAGGGTTTTTTGACGCCGTCAGCCTGTCGAATCCCTTTAGGGTTTCTTCAGTCGGCCACTTGGGATGCCGTTACTTAACGTTTGTGACGACGTCCGGATCTTTTTGTGACGACGTCTCCACACACTGAGAAGTCGCACTTTGTGTCCAAAAATCCACTTACTACCAATATTTTGTGAAGCCAGCAGGATGGGATTCGTCAGCTTGAAAAGTTGTGTTTTTGTTAAGTTTTTTCTCGAATCGAGCCTAAGTCACGTGCTTTTCTTCCAAGTGCTTCCCGAATGCTTATTACACATAAAGAAAGGATTTAGAGTAATAATAAAGCATATTTGCATGATTTTGGGGTTAAATGACCCTAAAAAATTATATGAAATGACACCTCATCAGTTAGACACTAGGCCAACACAAACTAGAACACCTCAATTACCTCAGGATATTAGACGAAGTAACCCGCGCGTGTCTGTCTCTACAGGAGTAATTCACACTACTAGTGTAAGCAGGCCACAAGTTAAGATCACTCAAATGAAAGATAAGGTCTTGTAAGACAATAGTCAGGTGGAGAATGAGGAGTTTCAAGTAGAAGAATACCGTAGGATTTCTATATTTTCTAATAAAAATTCTAACTGCATATATTAAGGATAAGGATCATGATTGGTGGAGTAGTGTGTGTAAAATAAGGTGTAAGTCGTACGTGTGTTTACAAAGATAAAATGTGCGAAATGTCTTTTCATTAGATAATATTGATACAACTAACCATGACATAAATAAACTCCTTATTTATAGTCATTTTAGACTTTATCTTTCCTAATTTAACAAAACTAGTCCCTCTACTATACAAGTAGATTCATTTTCTATTTCTAACATTCTCCCCCTAAATGATCTACTTAGGAACTATCCTTATTTTGTTTTTGATGACGACTTCTTCTTTATGCTTGAACACTTTATTTTGATGAAGTAGTCCGTTATTCTCTTTTTATTTGAAGCTTAAAAACGCTAAGAATTCTTGTATGAAAACTGAGGACGACCTTGTAGCACATTTTTTATCTTTGAAGGTATCAACTCGACTTTGGAACTCAAAATCAGCATTCTCAAAAGCTATTCGAATCATGATCTTCTTTTGCAGCTTGAATCTATAAAAGTTCGTATGAAATATTTTTCTCAGAACTTGATCTTGAAGGTGGATTTCAACCACCTAATGTTGCTGACAAAAGATCTTTGAATAAGAAGATATTGACTGAGCATTTCTTGTAGAAGACTTTAACACTTGACTTTATCCTTTAATCTTTGTAATCTTTTAGTTCCCCCTTAATCACATATCTATCTCTTAAAGTAGTAAACTTGATTACATAAGATAATATCAATACTATTGAGAAGTAATTCCATGCAAATGTTGAACCGACTATATGTTTCGATCTTTGAAATTAATAAAACACTACAGCTTATTCAAAACACTTGATGAAGAAACCTCAATCATGAATACGAATCTTATCTTCTTAATTAAACTTAATGATTTCTTTATGTTAGCCTTAAAATATGTTGACTTATCCATAATCACATTAGTTATCATTAGGCAAGACTCGCATGGACTAAAACTGTTAAGTTAGAATAGTTTCCTTTGTCTTGACCTATATATACCCCCTCCATACTTCTATGGAAGGATGAGGATTCATTTGTATCATTTCACCAAAGTGTGTGTGTTCTTTCTCTCTCTAAAACACATACACATCTTTCTTTTTTCTCTCTAAATAAAATGGCTAAGTTCTTATTTAATCCTCCCCGACCTCCGGATCAAGTTAGCTAGTGTTTCTTATTGTGTACAATTGGTATCAAGAGCTAACTGAGGGTGTATTGTATTCGTGTGTATTGTGTTTGTGGTTTCGTTGTGGTGACATCGAGCTTATTATTTTGATTTTATTTGTATTGTTTCTGTCCGTAATTCATACATCTAAAATTTATCAAAACAAATAAAGTTCATTAACAAACGTTTTTTTCATTTTATTTTGTTTAAGGTTGTTGGTAGTTTTAGGAACAAAACATTCTCGTGTGGTGTTTCTTTAAAACAAACATACAAGTTGGTGATTTTCTTTTAACCATCATCTCAACAACGTTTTCTTTTGTTATTGTCCCTTAAATTTACCCGTTTTTGTTTCTCATTTCGTAGCTTCTTTCTTGTTGTCACATCTTTATCAAGCTTATTTAGGTGATAGCTTATTAAGTAGCTTATTTTTGGTCTTCTTCATAGCTTATTTGAGCTTATTATATTTGTGGCTTATTAAGGTTGGCTTATTCAGTTGTGGTACACGGTGAAGACTAGACAAAGGACAAGGACCACACGAAAAGGACGTTGTACGTTTTGGAGTCTTGTGGAACCGAACAACTTTGACTATTAATCGTAATAAAACCAAAACACTTATGAAGCGAAACAAAACTTGGAAAGTAGGAACTCCGAACACTTGGTCAAGTAGGACCGAACAAATTAGTTTCTAAGTTTGAAGGGTACGCAACCACCAAATCCTTTGGCATTCGAACTATCAAAAGCCAAAGTAGGAGACCGAACAATAGTGTTAAACCAATTTTTTAATGTTGAAAGAACTGATTCATACAAGTTTATACAAGTTTTTGGTTCATTTCGTGTAGTTTTGGTTTTTCCGTATCGAGTATCGGTTATTCGCGGGTCTTCTAACCTATACCAATACGATCGTGGTCTTTCAATGATCATCGTGGTATATTTGGTTTTCAACGACGATACGTGATTACGCGTAATGATTACAAAGAGTTAAATCTTTTAAATGAAGTACAAATGAACAAGAAAGAAAAAAATTGAGCGGTCAAACCTATGTAGCTTTGGCGAAATGGACGATTTCAAAAGGGGGGAGGTATTATTTATTTATTAACTTAAAAATCTATCTTGGCACATGTAGTCCCTGAATTACATGACCATTTCAAAGCTAGTCCTTTGATGAGATATTAATCCTTCAAGTGAATTTTCAATTTCACCGTTAGTCCTTACAAGCTATAATCAGCCGTTAGCCCTCCAAGGCTGCACATCATTATTTTCTCTGTTTTTTCCCTTCATTCGTAATTAATACTCATTTTATCATTCAAAACCCAAAAACAAACACTAGCTAAACACAATACATTTCACTAAATATGATTCGTAATATAGATTAACAAAAACAAAACGGCTTAGATTCGGTTTTCGTGACAAGTGATCAACGAAGTTGATTTGGTTACCCGTATTTGTGAATGATGTTGGGTTTCATGAAGGTGATTATGTACTGGTCTTCTTTATGTCTTAATGAGACTGCATTCATTTTTATTATCCCTTTTCTTTAATCCACAATCTATCGATTGATGACGTGGCTTGAGCACTTAAGGAATATGATTAAGATACTTAGATTATATTGTTTCAAGCTGTCGGGGTAGTTGGTTGAGACCTGGATACATTTTCACTTTATGGTTGCAGGCAATTTCTTGTACCCTGTGTGGTTTTCGACGGGTTTGGTTATGCTCGGCGGTGTTATGGGTTAAATATCTGGGCAGGGGTGTGAGTTCGTTTTGTAGGTGGTTGTATGAGTCTAGGGTATAATATCGGTTCTAGTTTTGGTTCGGTGGCTTGTTGTGGTGATGTTTGAAGTTGGGTGGTGATTGGGGGGGCCCGTTTGGAGTTGTTTGGTCTTATGGGATGGTACTGGGTGGGTCGCTACGGGTGTCGTCCATGGTGGTGGACGTTGTTTGCTGTGTTAGTTTAGGTTTGTTCACCACATCGCCACCCTACCGTGTCAACTATGTGGGATGGCGGTTTAGTGTTTTGTTTGTGTTTGGTTTGGGTTGTTCGGTTCTATGCTGGGCTATGTTTGTTAGCTGTTGAGTAGTTACGCGTAGTAGGGCGATGCGCAGTTTACGATCGTGATAGTGCTACGGTTCTATGATCGTCAGTCAACTTCGTTTGTTTTGTGGAGTATTTTCGGTACATTACTCGGGTTGTTCAGCAGTTAGCAGTCGGGGTGGTTGGTTGAAGACCTGGATAACTATCACTTAAAGGAGTTACGTTGTAGTACTCAGTGTCACAAGCAGAAGTCGATGTGGATAATTTCAAGAGGTGTTGTACTTCTTATACTTTTCTGGTTGAGTATAGAGTACTTATAGATCTAATCTTGCACCGTTCTTCAATCAACAACAGTTCAAGATTAAGTAACAAGTTTAAGGGACTCTACTTCATTTTCAAGTTTGGTATATCGGGTTTACTTCACCAAGTTATCACAACAATAGCCGACAGAATACAAGGTTGGTAAGTTAGCCAAAGAGTTTAAAGGTTGAGATGTCATCAGCAACTCTTACAGGATATTTGAAGCTACAGAATATCAATGGTACTTCACAGTCTAAGGAAAATCTTTCGAAGTTCTTCAATATCATTCATAACTTTTCAAGATATTTGCTTAAGACAAGAACTTCTCGAGTATATGGACGTACACGACAATGATGCTTCCGAGAGATCGCAACCATCATGGGGGGAAATGTGTACATCCGGGACTTAGTTGACATTGATGTTACCATGTCAACTTCCAAGGGGAAGTAGTGCAGACTACTTTACTTAGTATGGTTTATGAAGTATTCTGCATACGTGAGAAGAATTGTTGATGATTCCTTGCATGTACCCCTGAACGAATATTCACCAAGTCCTAATGACAAGTAGCAGTAGTATTTGATGTGGTTTTCAACTTCTACAAAATTCCGCTGTGCACGTTAATGTCAAACAAAAGTTTTTTCTAGCTACATCAAAGTCAGAGAATCTGCTCAAGATAGGGATGTTGATTTGGGGGAAGCTGATTTAGAAACTTCGCCAAAAAGAAGTCTAAGAAGAAAGCTTTTCAAGACATGTTGCATGAATTGAGGGGAAGTTAATCCAACTCATGCATACTACAATGGTTCCTGTACAAGTAAAGACACTGAAGATCCAAGCTGGAGTACAAGTTTCAAGACCAGGAGAACTCAGAAGACATCTTCAGCTTTGGAAGACTTTATGTGTGTTGTATTTGTACCTGATAGGAACATTGTAAGTAATTCCGTATGTCCACATATTGTGGGAAGATTGTTAGCCTTAAAATATGTTGACTTATCTGGAATTACATTAGTTATCATTAGGTAAGACTCGCAAGGACTAGAACTGTTAAGTTAGAATAGTTTCCCTTGTCTTGGCCTATATATACCCCCTCCATACTTCTATGGAGGGGTGAGGATTCATTTATATCATTTCACCAAAGTGTGTGTGTTCTTTCTCTCTCTAAAACACATACACATTTTCTTTTTTCTCTCTCTAAATAAAATGGCTAAGTTCTTATTTAATCCTCCCCGACCTCCGAATCAAGTTAGCTAGTGTTTCTTATTGTATACACTTTAACTTAATTTCTTCACTAATATATTCCCATGATTATCAACCAAAATGATTTTGTCCCATAATTTCTCTAAATTCTTCTTAAATTTTATCCCCTTTACATTATTGAATTGACCTTATCTTTTCTTTCCAAATTCTATGCTTATAACTTCTCCCCTCAAGATGATTATGATCCATCGTGAGCATCATGACCATATAAGCTTTAAAATAAGCTCCGAGTTAGAATCACTTGAAGAATAACCTCTAAGAATCCGTGAAATTGAAGTCAAAAATCATCACATTACTAAATTCTTAGAATTAAACAATGTCCCTTTATTACTCCCTCCGTCCCATTTTTATTGTCCACATTTCCATTTTGAGATGTCCCAATTTAATTGTCCACTACTAAAAATAGATAGGAAAGTTTGATCAAGTTTACTATATTACCCTTGTTTGAAATTATTATTACAAACTGTAAAGAAGACTTTAATTAATTAGCTAAGGGTAAAAGTGTCATTCTGTCAAAAAGTAAGAAAGAGAAAGCAGTAATAAATGCACTTTTCTTAAACTGTGTATTTTTTGTCGGGGGACAATAATTTTGGGACGGAGGGAGTATTAAACATACTCCCCCAAAATAACCCATAAGCTCCCTCAAACCAACAATCTTGATCGCTATCATTCCCGTGAAAATTGAAAGGTAACTTTTGACGTTATAAGATTCGTTGAAGATGTCATGCTTGTATAAGGTAGATATGTTATTGTTGTATGTTGTAGAAGATGAATGGAGAAATAATATCATAGTAAGAACCATCTTCCACTTCAACCATGTAGTCCATGTATCACAAGAATATGCTTTGAAGATTTTCGATGAATTATTTGAAAAAGATGATCAAATAAATATCTTGATGAGAAGGATGTGAAAATATGACCATAAATTCTAAAGAGGCATTGATCTCGTGAACTAAGAGTAAAACAAATATTTAATGATAAAATCGAAGAAATTTTGTTTTGTATTTTCGAAAACAAAATCCGACGAAACACATAACACCTAGATCACATAGATTACTAGTTAACACTTATTTGAATCATAAAAAAATTATTTTAAAATTAGTGACCTATGTTCAATGTTGGCATGATGTTAGAACTAATAGGATTTCCATTCAATCATTGTAAATATTATTTTAGAGTATCACTCTTGAATGTTTCGACATTGTCACAAAGACATATAACATTGTACCTTTTTTATTATTGATGTTTAATATAAATGTATTTTTGTGTCCTAATGATATTTCATTGAATATCAATTTGGCTATAGACTCTTGTGCACTTTTAGTAAGCAACGTCTGGAGCCATAATGTCCTTTATTTAATACCAATATTCTCGGAATGAGAAGTTGATAGATTATTCATTTAATCTATGTGAGAATGAAGCAAATACTTTTTGAGAAGTACTTGAGTGGCTACGAGGGGTATGCATTTGCATCATTGGGTCTATGATGTCTACTTCAATACCAAAAATCAACAAATGAAATTCGATAGCATATGAATTTACCCGGTTTCTATCCTAGTATATGAGAAATACCATTCGTCTGTTCTTATAAGCCTCTCACTTTTCAACTCCGACCTTTGTCTTTGCTTATCATTCAATTCTTCTTCATCATATTCTTGTCACTTTTGACATCTTTATTATTTGTCGTTCATTCTTTTTCATTCAAAGCTTTATCTCTTAAGTCCTTTTGGCATTAAAAATATGTTGATTTGCACCACAAACTCCATCACCTATACATTTTCCTATATTGGAAGGAGACTCCGGGGTAGATCAATGTCACACCCCCAAATAGGGTCCCGTCAGAATAAGCGTCCGGGGGTGTGACATTCATGAATATCTCAAGTACAAAGCATAAAGAACGACCTCTAAGGGTATGTTTTGAAAATAAACTCCGTTGCATTAATTTAAAATATTAATAAGTTTTACATCGAACACTTTAAATGATTCAAGAGTTAACATGCAGAAGCTTAAATGAGTTTCAACAACGGTATTTAAAAACATAGATAATTTCTTGAAGAACGGTCCAGGCAAAAGAATTCACATAATTCAAGCAATAACATCCAAGCTAAGCACCTAAGAAAAACATGCTTAAAACATCAACATAAAGTTGGTGAATTCATAGGTTTAGTTCAAATATTATCAGTGTGGACCACAAGATTATCAAAATGTATGTGGCAGTTATAGAGATACAACTTCACATAAAGAGGCATTTATGTTGCACTAAGCTCATGACACCGAGCCTAATAGTGGAAAGTAGCATGTACACTGCCATATAAGTCTTGCCCTTATAGGTGTCCGACCAAATACAACCTATCTAGTTTCGACATGATATACATCCGTTGGTCTGTACAGTCCGTCAAGTACCCGACCAGTAAGAATTACCAAACCCGAATGGGGATTATTAGTCCTAATAGATCTATTTATTCACTCACGCTCACTTAACCAGTCATTCGGTTAAAGGTAATTAACGGTTCATGATTATTAGGTAACACGTAAACGGGGAAAATTTCTCACGTATAGTACTTGTGTCCAGTTTTAAAAGCAAGCAATGTTTCTCACCCTAAGTTATAAAACATTTATTCAAAACGAGTAAAGAGTTGTGCTATGAACTCACCTTAAGCAAATGGTGAACAAATAATTCAATGGAGATAATAACGATATCAAATGACTCTAACCGCGACCTATGAAAGAAATCCTCTGACATAGACTCTTCTTAACATGTCTTTGAAAATTATCTCATGAAAACTTAAAGTTCCATTCTGCTTTTGTATCTTACAACACTTCAACAAATCTTTTGCTTCTGTCATACCTAACAAAATATATTCCCAATTTATAATATTATGTTTGTGACAAGACTCTAAAGTTGTCATTTTGATGAATGAAAAGTTTTGAGCTTAACAATGAAATCTTATAAGCAGAAATATCTCAACGGCTCTTTTGTTATGGCTCAAACAGTACTAACAGTCACTTAGCAGAACTGCCAGTTTGACACATACTACAGTACTTAACTGATTAGTTTCGTACTGTCATTGTAATTCTTTTGAGCCAATAGAACTGTTTAAACACCCAAACATATCTCATGAATTTGTCATACTCCTCTAATGAATCATCTTTCTACTATCCTCCCCTGTTTGACAGAATCTTCTGAAATCAAATACTCTTTTGTTGTAGAACTTGAGCTTGCTTTCCTATCTTCTGACTTTCTTTATCAGTGTTAGAGTCTGAGTATGTGTCTTCTTAAAAGCATCTTCCAAAATAGTGACATTCTCAATCAATTTGGTACATAAATGCATCAATTCTATAAGTTACAGACTGTCCTCTCCTCTTTCAAGAGTATAACTTCTTGAGAGATGTGGATCATTGGACTTATAGTTTTTGGCAAACTACCAGCCATAAACGGATTTGATGATTCTTTACCAGTTGTCGTTTGCCCTGGAATAGTCAATGCTTTATGCAAACATGGGCAATTGATAACCATATAGTTTTTAGCAAACTATCAGCTATCAACAGATTTGAGTAGTCTTTACCAAGAACTGTTTGATCCTGGACTAGCCAACTCTTCACCATGAAGTAAGGTGAGTTGAGAACCCTATAATTTTTGGTAAATTGTCAACCATGAACGGATTTGAAAAGTCTTTACCACAAACCGTTTGCTTATGGACTAGCCAATTCTTATGCCTGTTAAGCATGGTGAATTGATGACCATTTGTTGTGTACAAACACCAAACGCATTACTAAAGACCAATCCTATTCTGCGTCCTCCAATCCTCCCCTCAAATCCAACTATGATTCTTTGTATTTGATTTTGTGGGTCCTGATCCTTGTTATATATTTATAGATGTCTATGTTTATTTATATATAATAAGGTGAAAGAACGCGCGAGTCAGAACCCAAGCCATTACTGACTTGTTTCTACCTGTTGGATCAACATAGTCAAATTGCTTACAAACACAAAATCCAGTATTCTTGTAGACATGATTTATCATTTTTTCTTTAGGTCTCCATGCCCAGTATGCTGTAGGTTTAACAACATTAATCCCTTGCTTCCTAACAATATTAACAAAAATTACATTAGCAGTATTAACTTGGTTACTTAAATTTTTGTTTTTACGTACTGTTTGTTGGTAAAAAGGTCTTCTTAATGATGAATGTGCCTTTTGAAAAACATTTGTCCTTGGTTTGGCAACATTTACAAAGGGTTTGTGCACAACAATATTAATTGGCCTAACAACACTAACTGGTATTAAGCCAGACTTAGTTTAAACTGCTTTTGGAGCAAAATTCCTTTTAGAATTAGAGAAATTTTGATGATTTACCCTCATTGCATTAGTCCAAATTGGTCTAACTTCCCTTTGACCAGTCACCTTTTTCACATTGTTCAAAACAGGTTTTTGTACCATCTTTTGTTCATGAAAATCACAGTATTTAATTAGATGGTTAAAACTCCCACACACAAAACAAGCTTTTGGTGTAAACTGAAATCCAACTCTTAATTTCTTAGGCTTTAGGGTATTCCAGCTTGTACTGTTGTTCCTAGGGTTTTGACTAACTTTCCTAGGTTGATCAGCTTGCTTAGGCTTTTGAACATTAAGGGATTCTAACACCACAGTCTCATCTTTATCACAATCAGAAACCCAATCTTCAATTATTGGAGCATCTGAAGTTTTCTTTACTTCCTTAGAGACATTTTTACTAGCACTCTTAGTTACCTTAACAACATATCCTTCAAATTCAGGTTCTTTAAATGTCTCAATTCCTGAACTTGATAAATCCACACTAGGAGGTGCAAACAAGCCTCTAAGTAGAGGGGGAACAACATTATATCCTAGACCCTTCTTATTGTTATCAGATATTTGATTTGCAATCAATTGTTCTATTCTTTTAGAGGCATTTTCATAGTTATCAATTTTAAACTAATTTTCCTCTTTTTCTTTCTTAAGTCTTTCTACATGTTTCTCAAGACCATTAATATATGAGTCTTTGTAAGAAGCATCTCTTTTAAGAACAGCAATCTGATCATTAAGCATACTTTTATTCTTCTTATAAAAGACCAGTCGTTCTTCTACAGAAGCTAACCCTCTTATATAATTAGATAAATCAGATTCAGATTTTCTAAGCTCTACTCTCAACTTATCATACTGAGTTTTAAGATCTTCATAATTTTTAAGACAAGTTTTAGAGCAAGTTTTGTTATTTTGTACCTCAGAATCAGAGAAAGCTATAAGTATAAAGTTGGTAGAAGCCTCCTCTTGTACCATGTAACTCCAATCAAATCTAGTACCATCTATAGCTAACATAGCTTTGGGAGAAGCTTCTTCCACATTCACTGTCCTCCTTGAGCTGTCTTGATTCCTGCTTCTGTTCTCTTGACTCTTAGGATTTCTGCACTCTCTAGCAAAATGTCCCAACTTATGACAATTGAAACATTCCACCTTTTTCTTGTCATAACCAGCAGTATCACTTCCATTGATGATTATCTTTTTACCAGTTCTCTGATAAAACTTTCTTGCTTTCATACTTAGTAAAGCCAACTGCCACTTTAAATCCATTTCATCAAGATCATCTTCATGAATTTGATCTAGGTCTTCATGAACAACTTGAGACCCATTGGGTTGAGTGGCCAAATAAGCATATACTGTGGCATCACTAAGGCAAGCAGTACTATTATTAGTGCTAGCAGTACTAACAGGAGAACTACCAGTACTAACATGAACATTAGCAGTATTACCATCATTTGTACTGCTATGACCTGAGACAAAGGCCAAATTCTGAGAGCCTGAGTTTGAGCTAGAGGTTACACTTCTTTTGACTTCTGGTTCAACAATCTTAAAATTGTTGTAAAGGTCATCAAAACTTATTGAGCCCAGATCTGACTTGTTCCTCCAGACAACAACATGCATACCCCATTCAGTAGGAAGACTTCTTAAAAATTTAAGGTTAAGTTCCTCTGGAGTGATGATTTCACCTAAGATAGTTAACTGACTCACAATCTTCTGAAGCCTGTTAAAAATAGAGTCAAGTGACTCTGAGCTAGAAGCACTGAAGGTTTCATACATCTGCTTTAAGAGTGTCTTTTGAGTCTTTTTGGTGGCTTCATTACCACCAAATCTTGCTTCTATGGCCTCAAATAAAGACTTGGCATCCTTGTGTTTATTGAAAGTAAGTAGATGCTCACTTGGAAGTGTCATCATCAGAATGCTTCGGGCTTTAAGATCTTGCTTCTTTAGGATCTTCTCTTCTACAGTAACAGCACCAGGTATTGTTGTAGTAGATGTACCATCTGCCTCTCTAGTGGTTTGAGCTACTGGCTTGAAAGAGTTTCCTTCCTCTATAATCTCCCAGAGAGAATAGTCTTGAAGTTGAATGTATGATTCTATCCTGAGTCTCCATGTGTCATATTCACCTTGCTTGAGAAGTGGCAGTTTTGCAAGAGAATTGTTTTGTTCAAGATCCATGGTTTTTGATCTAGGGAATGAACACAGAAATGGATCTAGTTTTGCTTCTTCTAAATCAAGGTTTCAGAACACCCGCTCTGATACCACTTGATAGTTCCAATTAAATAGATCTTTTGTTCTGTTTAGATAAATCTAAACAACTAGATTAGAAACCTTGTGGTGTATATATAAAGACTATGCGAAATTAACCTTTATATACTCAGAAGAAACAATCAAACAATGAACACATAACTTTCACTTATATTGAACAAATCACAAAACAACTATATGTTTTGCCTAACAACTAATCTATGAATATTGATCTGCTTCTATTATCTATCAATGATGTTTTCTAACTATGCAGTAAGGGTTCCTTTTATACACCAAGGAAAAACCCTAATATGCTTACAAAACGCGTTAACAGATCATGCATATCTATTCCTAATATAACTCATGCATATCTCATAAGCAGTACTAACTATATGACTAACAGTACTAACTATATGCTAACAGTACTAACATTGTACTAGCAGTACTAACTATAACTAACAGTACTAAGTTCTTTAACTAACGGTAAAAAGTTCTTCAGCAGCATATCTTGTAGAAGCTCTTTAATTCCCAACAAGCTGCGTAAGCAGCTGGGATATCTCATCGTCACTCCTCACTACCTTCGTCAGCATATCTATCTCTTTCCTTAGTTGCTTATTTGTTTTTTGACCTCATTGAAATCGGCAGTGTGCGTGCATCGAGGCTCGGGCGACATGAGGACGTCCCTGCCTTGTCCCGTCAAAACCCTACCAAGACCGCAAATATGCCCCCACTGCTTGCCCCTGCGAACAATGGCCATGATTTGATCATCAGTGTAGGGCATGCTTGCCCCTGCGAACAATGACCATGATTTGATCATCAGTGTAGGGCACACCCGTCGGCATGTCGGAACCTAAACCCTTTAGCCTCAGCATATCCTCCTATGTAGTGACAAAAATACAAGATAGTTAATATATTAGTTGGGTTACTACATTATTTCTTGACAAATCATTAAAGTGTGTGTTTTGAAACAATACTTACATATAGAAGTCGCTTCTCCTCCCTCAAGAATACGCCATCAACAGTATGTGTATCGAAGTAAGTTTGGATTACGGACGGGTACTCTCTAAACTCGGAGCTCTCCATCTGTACATACACATATATATAAGATGAAACAAATTAAAAACGACAAATCACAACACACCAAAGCGTATAATCAGCTATATATATGTAAAATAATTATAATGTTTATTACCTGCATATCTCGGAGGACAGCAAGTGACCAGGATCCCTGTCGGTATATGATCGTGCTCTTTTCTCGGTTTCGACCATTTTGAGCACACTAGGCAGCGTTTTTGGAATCAGACCATAAGGCAATCTGCGCATCCCAATCTGCCTGAGAGGTGTTCGCGAGACGTCGGGGTCTGATGCGTTCCACGTCGTAAGTCTCATCGTCAGGGTTAGCAACCCAATGCTATGCCTTTAACGCCGACTTGTTGTCCGTATAGATCTTGGCCAAATGTTGCTCGACGCCCTTATTGATTTTTACCCAGCGCTCGGATTGCATGTGGGGCTTCAAGTTAAACTGGGTTTACAATCATATATAACAAACTGGGTCTGCAATCAAACAGTCGGGACGATTAAATTTCGTGGTAACATCCCAAAATTAATGAGAACCGAAAGTCAATGCTTCTTCTGCAACATAACCCTTCGCAATCGAACCTTCCGACTTAGCTTTATTCCGTACATAATCTTTTAGCTTCTTCATGGATCTTTCAAATGGATACATCTACCGAGAGCGAATAGGCCCGCCTTCAAGAGCCTCTAGTGGTAAATGGATAACCAAGCGAATCATAATGTCAAAGAAAGCAGGAGGATATATGAGCTCGAGATTGCACAGAATATCGACCACCTTGCTCTGATATTTCAATATGTCATCCTCCATTAAAGTTTAAGAGCAGATTTGCTTAAAGAATGAACATAGCTCGATTATTGGTGTTGTAACGGCTGGGGGCAAGTATTGCTGAAGTACGTAAGGAAGTAAATGTTGCATCATTATATGACAATCATGAAACTTCAGGCCTATTATATTGGTATCATTATCGGTCACTTTGTGCTTGAAGTTGGATCCGAACCCATTTGGTAGTTTAACTCCTTTGATGAACTGACAAAACTTTTTTTTGTTCTCTGGTGTGAAAGAATAAGAAGCATGAGCCTTCGTGCACTTCCTGTTTTTGTTTTCGCCGAGCCATAAGGCCACTTCGAAGCCCAGACTTTTCAAGTCTTGTCTTCGCCTTGGCGGTGTTCTTTAGATTTTTCATTTCATTAATAAAAGTGTTTAGATACTCTCCAACACATTCTTTTCGATATGCATGACATCTAAATTGTGTTTTAGTGTAAGAAAAGACCAATACTCAAGCTCGTAAAAAATAGATCGTTTAGTCCAGTTCAGCTCGACAAGAACATTGTGTTTTATCTTCACACCCCAAACCTCGGATGTTTACCCTTCACACGCGTGGGCAATCTAGCATGTTGTGTCATGATTGCTTCCCGGATATATTCTCTAGGAGGATCTCCGTTTCGGGTTTCACCATTTGATTCAAAGTGACTCTCTCTCCATTGTTTGAGGATCTAGTGTTGAATCTTATGTGGGCTAACATAAGATGTTTATTTCCTAACACACACACTGTTGGAGTGTCTTCTTTTCATGTATGCATCGCCTTGTAAATATTAAAACGGGATTAATATTAATCTCTAAGCAATATTAGATGAGTTTTGAGCTAAAAACGGACTTTGGCGCGTTTTTGTAACGGTACATTGTGAGCAGAAAACGGAACATGGGATTCGGGATTCGAGACTTTGAAAAGTCAGACTTTGGTTTACAAAATATAACAAATTATATTTTGACGGACGTTTTGATATAAAACGGGACTTTTAACTCCCAATAACGAAGAAACTGGAACGAAATCGAAATATACACTTTAGTAGAAAAATAGGTTATTTTTAATATATATTAAAAATGACAGATCTATTAATTAAACGATTCGAGCACTTTCGAGTCCGTTTCAGCCTTTCGGCGAAACATGAAAGTTGTTCGTAATGACATTTTACTTTGCCGCGAGGATTGTCTGTTTTAAAATTAAGACATAGCGGGTCAAAACTAAAGGTCGGTTAATATATTATTTCAATTAATAGTTTTAAGATCATTATTCGGCTCTAAAAACGGAAGGTCTAAAAATAGTAACTTTCTTTAAATATTAGAGATAAGTTATATTGGACGGAAAATAGTATATATACATAAAATATACTAAGGGTTAAGGTTTAAAGACGCGCAAGTGGATTTCTCATCACATGTATATATGTATGTATACATATTAAAATATGTATGATTTCGTCGTTACGATGTACGCATCGTTGATCGTATTTAATACGTGTATTATAATAGAACGACATAATTATAGGTCGTGATTAAGATCATTGCAGATTCGGTTGTGATCTATTTGGATTATTTGATCGTGATCATTGATCAAGGTGAGTTGATAGCTCCTCTGTTTTTACTCGTTTTACATATATTTGGGGTGAGAACATGCTTGTTTGCAAATGCATGTACATGATTGATTACAAATTGGTTTACATACTGATTCGTCCAAACTATACCTTAAAATATATATAATATATAATAAAATATAAAAAATATATATAAGAATAGTATAAAAACAGAATCAATAAAACCGAGAAGTAGTATAGAGCTTTCCCGGGTCGTTTATCCCCAACGAGGCTGGACTGGTAAATCGATACGATCGAAGATTTGAGTTTGAAGGAAGGAATGAGTTTGGGAAGTTGAAAAAGTCAAATTAGATAATAACGGACTAAAACGTTTAAGAAAAACCTAGAAATTACGAAATTAAACTAGAAAACGAGGGCCCGAATCCCGAACAAAAGGGGGAAAACCTAAAATCTTTAAAAATAACCCTACGGAAAATTTTTCACTTCTAAACTACTCTAGGGATCAAATAACGAAGAATGAAAAAGACTAGACCGAAAACGGAGTTCGTTTGACCCAAAAACGAGTCAAAACAAAATCCCGTACCCGGACCCGTTCTTTAAAAGATGACAAATTGTAAAAATGACCCTACGAAAATTTTTATATTTTTCCTACAAACTAGATGACAAAAGAAAATTTTCTAAAAAAGCAAAATATTTTTTTGATAATTTTTGTATTTTTTATGAATTAAATAAACTTTTCACGAAATTAAATTATAAAAAATATTAAATGTTCACGAAAAATTCTGAAAAAATTACAAAAAATACTAGATACTTTAATGGACCTACGAAAAATAAGAAACAAAAATAAGCTAAAGAAATAAGCCCCGAAATAAGCTTATTCAGCTTATAAGCCTTTAGGCTCAAAACCACTATAAGTACCAAACGCCTTGGGTCTTTAACGAAAAAGACCCAAGGGCGCAGTGGTAGAGTGTGTGTGTAAAAGGGATTGTATCGCTTGGTCCCGGGTTCGAGTCTTGCTCACCCGGGCCAAGTGTCTTTCCCTTTTTTTTTCGAAAACTCAAAGAAGCAAAGTTGTTAAGCTCGTGGGGCTTAACAACTTTGTCTTCTACAACTTTTTCTGAAAAGCACTAAATAAGCTTAAAAATAAGCTTATACTTGACAGAAAGCTTAAGGGCTTAAAAGCAAGAAAAATGCTAAGTCTTTTTGGACTTAGGGTCGAAATAAGCTAGGACTAGGGACTAGATAAGCTAAAGGGGCTTAAACTAAACCTAGATAAGCTAAAAGGCTTAAAGCTTAAGGCTAAATAAGCTGGGACAAAGGGCTTAATGACAGAAAGCTTAAAACAAGCTTAAAAGGCTAAGAAGCTAAAATGGGCATTCAAATAAGCTACTTAAAGGGAAATAAGCAAACTAACTATCTAACTTAACCTAAAAAGCTACTAGGAAACAATTTGAGCTTATGGAATAAGCTCAATAAGCCAAAATCAAAAAATAAGCAATCCCTCAGCCTAAGCCATGTGAACACAGCCAAAAGCTAAGTTTGGGCTTAAGAATAAGCCAACAAATAAGCTGACTAAAGTCTGAAACTTTGAGGGCTTATTTAAGAGCTTATAGACTCTTAAAATAAGCCAAGAACTTGGGCTTAAGTATGCTTAAAGAGCAAGCAATAAGAGCTTAAAATCTCCCCTTTGCACCAGGGGAGATTAAAGCTGAGCTCAAGGGCTTTTTTTTTTTTGACAGCTTCTAAAAAGCTGTCAAATAAGCTCTAAACCAAAAATTAAGCTCAAACAGATTGAGTGTAGTTTAAAAGGGGCTTATGCACCAATTTTTAGCTTCTAAAACTCAATTTAACTTGCTGAATTTTGTAAGTGAAAAAGGACTTTTGGGTTTTTAAAACTGTGACCAACAAACACTTGGTGAATTTCTTGACTTACAAAGTCAAAAGACCTAATGTGTTTGACAGCTTGAAATAAACACAAAGATGCACTCTTTTTGAACCTCAAACTCACAATTCAAGTGCTTATGGACATAAGCACTTGTGAAATCTTGAAAATCTCACAGTTAACACAATTGCTTAGAAAATCTTAAAAAAAACAATTTGAACCTTCAAAGACCTTTGAAACAGCTTAAAGGAGCTTAAAAGATTAAGCTAAAACTAGATTGATGACCATAACCCAAAGAAAAGCCTTTTTGACCCGTTTTGAATGCTATCCCAAACACCCCTTTACCAATTCTGTCAAACCTTATTGTGCTTTAAAAACTATTTTACAAACTGAAACAACTAAAACCTTTTATCCACTCACACTAGTTTTTACCTATTTAAGCTATTTTAGAACTCAAACTTGCAGCTTATTAAGGGAAATAAGCCACTTACTCACCTAGCTTCTTAGTGCTTAATGACAGAATTTGGAGAGAAAATGAAACTAAATGAACTTTAACTAAGAAAACTTAAAACATTTAATTATCCAAACCTACTAAACTTATTTGAACAGGATTTAAACACAAGGAAAACAAAGGTACATAAATAAGCTAAATGAACAAGATGTTTATAAGCTACAATGAGGTTTGGAAGATGAAACCTGGATTTTTTTTTTGTAGTCTCAGTCACAAAGCCACTCTTGTTGAGTGAGTGGCTTAAACCTGAACCTAATGGCTCCTCAGCCTCTAAACCAATGAGCTTAAAGCTCAATAAGCTGTTAAAAGCTTATTACCTCCTGGTACCTCAATATTGAATCCAATGAATTCAAATGAACAATTTTTTAAACTAAAATAGACAAGCTCAGTTTTTAACAAGCTATGATCAATGTTGGAACAATTTTAGAACAAAAAAAAGGAATAAGCTAATTTGAGCTTATTACAAGCTTATTAGCTAAAACAAGCTTAAAACATGAAAACTTGAGAATAACCACAACTGAACTAGTTTGATTACTTCCAAAAGAAAAGTACAAGATTAAAAATGGTAAGTGAAACTGAATTAAAAGTTTACAAACTTAAATTAAAACGATGAACAGTACACGAAATTAAAAAAATACAAAGGAAATTTAAAAACTCTAAAACTAACTACTCCCTTTTCTTCTGTCTTCTTCTTCTTTTATAACTGAGTCTTTGTGTTTGTTGTGTGAGTGCAAAAGGGCAAACAAATCATGGCCTTCAATCTTCAAAAATCAATTATCACAGCCGTTGGATCAATCTTGAAAAGAGTGGGATTGCCAAATAGGACTAGGGGTTTAGTGGAGGAGGGGGGAAGGGTTTGTCCATGGGAGAATTGAGGTTACAGGGTAAAAGGTTGAAGGCAAACCCGTGAGTTTGCTTGTGGGGGAAAAAGGCGGGAAAAGCGGGTTTATAAAAAGAAGGTGACAGGGTGTGGGTTTGGGTAAATGGCAAAGTTGGTCCTTGATGGTGTTATGTATCTTTGCAACCATGGTCCTTGTGTTGTTATAACTTTTGGGGACTTGGCAAAACAAGTCCCCCCACTTGTTATTTTGAGCATTTTGCAAAAACAGCCCTTGTCTTCTTTTCTCCTTTTTTCTTCTTTAAGTATAAGTTTAGGGGTTTGGCAATTTCAACCCTTAAACTTATATTTCTTGATTTGATGACTTTTGGATTTGTCGGGGTTGACTTGGGTTGACTTTGACTTTGACCAGTTGACTTTTCTGTTGACTTTTTGACTTGATTGACTTTTCGGCTTCGATTTGGCTTTGTCTTTCACAGTCTTTTCCATTCCGAGTAGTCTTTTCCATTCCGAGTCCGGTTTTGTCGTTTTGGCTTTGTTTTTCGTCCTTTTCTTAGTTATCCGTTCCTGCACAACACAATTAGCAAAACAAGCATATATTTGGCATTTTAAGTCCGTTTTTGGTTATTTTAGCTCGTTTTTAAAGGTAAAAGGTATGTGTAATTAAGCACATACCAAAATCCCTCATACTAAGGTATTGCCGTGTCCTCACGCAATGTTATGAAGTAAACATTTACGAAAACTAAGAATCTCAATCCCCCTCGACTAATAACTTTGAAAAGTAGCTAAGTGTTCGTCAAAGGAAACTAAAGAATCAAAAGCTTCGACAAGTCCCGTTTTCACCACTTTTTATTTGTCTATTAACTATCCCTAATATTTTTGGATTTTCCTTTTTCTTTTCTCGACTTCCTGTTTGACTTCCTTTATTTTATTAACACTGGGATCATAGAATGAGAAACGCCCATAGAATAATCTACGGATGTCCTGACGGATAAATTCATCGTCCCCGATTTTTCACTAGCTCCAAACCAAGCAATTAAACAAGATCATTTGTCAAATATAAGTCTAAATGCTAAGCACTCATACTTATGACTTGTGAACTTTTAACTCCCAACATGAATATATGATTTAAATGTGTGTACTCATTTCAACACAACCATAGATCACTTAATTCCATAGTTGCGTTGATTCAAGATGAAACAAGACTCAAAGCAACAAACTTATTAGGGACCTTGTAACTTGATTTTAAAGAACGAGATTTAACCGTAGAACTTTTTGCAACATCTTCATCATTATAATCATAAGTGTACATAAAGCTAGGAATGCGTTGCTTAGTTTGAACACCTACCTAGGCCTCGCTCCCTAGTAGGATATCACAACCAACGACCGATGTTCTTAGTTTGAGAACCCACCCCGTTGCTAGCGTTGTGGGAAATCACATCAACACCTTCTTCCCAATATGTGCTAAGACTATGTCCCTTAAGTTTGAAGCCCTCCACCTAGACCTCGCTTCCTGGTGAGATATCACAACACAACAAATCCTTAGAATATAAGATGGTCTTAGTTTGAACCCCCCCACGTTGTTAGCGGAGTGGGAATCACTACACATCTATTACCTTGTTCCAAATAAACAAATGTAATGCTTCATGTGGCAAAATTTCGAATATCATTGCATTTTTGCATCATATTTTTCATTCATGCTTCTTTGGCATTATAACATTCGAATTATTAAGAACAGAAAAACTCTCGTTTTAAAGAACAAGTACAAATTTGAAGCTTTTCCTAAAAACAATGATTGACTAGTTGAACTGAATTGTGCACGTAAATGAATAGGTGTATTATGAAGCACCTTAGAAAAAAGGGAGAAAAAAGCCACAAGGTACTCATATAAGTTTTTGTTCAGCACATAGAACTTATTTTAACTCAATCACTTCTTGTTCATCACCTTATTAAAATCCCAAAGCAATCGAATTGTGAAAGTTTAAGCCTACAAACGGTAAGTTGGATGAACTAACTAGGGCTCACCAACGCCCATCGAACAAAAATTATCTCATTTCTACCCATTAGGAAAGTCAAACTGTGACCAAACACTTATTTATTTTTTGAAAATTTAAATTTTTTTCATTTTTTTGGTATTTTTGCAAAAATTTGGTGGTAAAACGGGATTGCGTGATAACAACGACTGCAGGCAAAAATCAAATCGAAGATCCCCCCATACTAGAACTAAACATCGTCCTCGATGTTTCAAAGGGGTACCTACGTAAATTCTTAAGGCGTTTATGACAGTGTGCCAACAAAGAAAAGGATAAAACGTTAGTCGATTAGATTGGATTACTGATTCCCAAACTGAAGCTGAGGATGTTGAAACTCATGTGGATACTACAAGCAAGAGAGTCATCACAATCCGGAAATCCTGGACAATACAACACAAAAGCACACAAAACATGGACAAAAACACGGGTGAATGAAATGAAAGCCTTCTCACAAACAACTTGTATAATTACATACTACGTGATAAGCATGGTGGTGCCTCCACGAAGCGCTTGTTTAGGTCCCACGCTTGACCCGTCCCCCCGAATTTTTATTGGTCCCATGGGAACGTTGGCGATCCGGACAACCTCGTTGGTATGATCCCCTCCAAATAGTGTTTTATACGATGACCATTCACTTAAAGTGGGCCCGGAGTTTTTGAGTAACTCGACGGTGCCATAAGGAAATACTTGGAGACAATGGTGAATGGTCCGACCAACGGATTCCAATTTGCCCGAGAAAATCATCAGTCTAGAGTTGAAAAGGATAACACGATCACCAACGTTTGAAAACAGCGGTTATTGATCTTAGCATCGTGTATCCCTTGGTTTTCTCTTTAAAGATCACAGAGTTTTCGTAGGCTTGATCACGAAGTTATTTATTCATTCAGTTGAACTTTCCCTGTGAACACCCGCAGATTTGAACCATCAAATTTTGTATGCTGAGGGCCCAGAGGCTTTATGCTCTAACTCGATCGTATATGACATGCCTTCCCAACACCTAACTTATATGGAGTACACCCGATGGGTGTTTTGTAAGCTGTGCGGTAAGGCCCTAAAGCATCATCTAACTTGTCCGACCAGGAGCACGATTTTCACTCCACGGTTTCGCTCAAGAATAGCTTTAAACCACAATTGATACCTCGACTTGCCCACTTGTTGTGGGTGAACTCTGTGGAGAGACGACGAGTGACTCCCCGTACTTAAGCATGACTTTGGTAAACTAGTCCATTGCAAAAGTGAGTTTCCGCGATCACTTATGATAGCTCGGGTGCACCAACTCAGAAAAAGAGAGTTTTAAAAATTGGGAAACAACTCGGCATCATTGGTGTGGAGCGCTTTTTGCTTCAACCCATTTGACAAGTATCAACAGCCACGAGAATGTACTTGTTCCCTCTTGAAACGGGAACGCCCATAAAATCGAATGCCCCAGATGTCAAAGATTTCGCAAACTTGGATGGAGTTTTGTGGCATCTCATCACGTTGCAAAATTTTTTCTTGACGTTACAAATGTCACAACGGGTGACAAAGTCATGGGCATCCTTGTAGATGGTGGGCCAATAGAATCCTGAATCGAAGAGTTTTTCTTGCTGTGAATTGGCACCATAGTGTCCCCCAGTAGGTCCCACTGTGGCAAGCTTTGAAAATGGTCCTAAACTACTGGCCTAGAAACACAACGTCTTATCACTTGATCACCCCCCCCCACAGATCTTAAACAGAAAGGGATTCATCCCAGAAATAATGCTATGAAATCCTTGAAGAATTTATTTTTTGTTGGATGCCAAGTCCTGATAACGAATTTCCCCGCAGTAAGTTGCAAATCTGCAAACATGGGTACTTTGATCTTAAAGAGCAATAGAACCAAGAGCTTCGCGAGAGGAAAGTGCTTCATTGATTCTTTGATCGCAGTTTGTCTTGAGCGGATTTTCAAGTCTTGACAGATGATCGGCTGCTAATTCTCAGCTCCTTGTTTGTCTCGAATTCAACATCAAATTCTTGGAGCAATAAGTACCACCGCATGAGTCTTGCCTTAAGCATCCTTCTTGTCAAAGAGATACTTGATGGCAAAATGGTCATATATACACTATGCTTTTGGACATAACAAGATATGACCGAAATTTCTCAAAGGCATACACTACTGCAAGTAATTCTTTTTCAGTAGTAGTGTAATGAGTTTGAGCCTCGTTCATAGTCTTGCTAGCATAGTGTATAGGTTGGAAATGCTTGTTTTTTCTTTGCCCCGTCGGACTATGCCCCCAATTTGCGAAGGTCGCTAGCGTCTGCCATCATTCAAAGGGAAAATCCCCAGTCGGAGCCATTAAGATCAGGATCCTCAGTCAAATTCTTTTGAGTGTATTAAAGGAATCGATACACACTTCAGAAAAGAAAATGGAGTCCACTTTTTCAAGCAAATATCATAGGACGGGCCAATTTTTGAAAAGTCCTGAATGAATCGTCGGTAAAAACCGGCGTGCCCAAGGAAACTACGGACACCATTGACAGAAGTCGGATGAGGGAGTTTAGCTATTACTTCGACCTTAGCTCTATCAACCTCAAGTCCAGACTTAGAAATTTTATCAACCTCAACTACGGACACCATTAAAAAGTATATAAAAACAATTTTATATAATTAGTTATATAAAAGATATAAAGGGGCTGTTTTGGTTCATATTTTGTGACAGCCATATTGTGTTTTATAAAGATAGTACGTCTCATGACGATTCCAAAAAGGTAAGAAACTCGAAAAACCGATTTATAACGAAAAAGATACGACAAATATACGTTTTACGTTAATACCGGGTTTATAAAATAAATTTTATAAAAAGTTACTGTTCATTTTTTCATCAGGGACATTTATTTGGAAAACATCATTTATATGGAAAAAACTTTTAATTACGAAATAAACGTGCTCGAAAGAATCATTAAAAATGGAGCTAAAACGAGTAAGATACGACGTTTCAAAGTTATCGAACATTATTCATAAAAGGTGAAAAACTATAAATGTTTCAGCAGCTACTGAAACAGTATTTCGAGGGCCTTCGGGTCCGATTGAGTCGAAGTGTAAAACTACAAAGTTGTTCGGAACAACATTTTACATAAACCTGCCAATTTTCATAATTTTCGGATATATAGTTTGTAAACTAGACACTATTTCCTGAGATGAATAGTGTGGTTCGTTATTTTTTTTATAAATTTTTGCGAAACATTTTGAATCACTTAATAATATTTATACCTTGTTTTAAACTTAAAAATATTATTTACAATGGCGATTAAACTAGTTACTCGATTATACGAAGTTCAAATACCAGATTAATTATTTATCAAAACGATTTAAACATTATATCACAAACACAATTTAGTGGTGATAGCTATATCGAATTATAATGTGTATTAGTTAATCAAAGGTAACTATAATACTAGGGAGTTTCATAATGAGGCCATCTCCGGGTGGCGAATCGACGATTGTTGGAATTTACGATTTAAAGTGTCCTAGCTCCTCAATACGTCAGCTACATACCTCTTAATTATGATAGCCTCGAACGATAGTATGATGAGCATACACCTATAATAATCAAATTGTATAATACTTATACGACCTATATTGTATAGGTTGCAATTCGATCGTAATCGTGGCGCATTTTCTAAGGTGAATAATTGTTGATTACCATCCCTCGAGGTGAGTTCGTAGCCCCTTTGTCTATCATGCTTATTAATACGGGGAGATTAACATGCTTGATTTCATGGACACAAGTGTTTTTAAAACTGTATGCTAGATTCCTGATTACATTATAGCCTAAGTTACCTGAATCGCCATTTAAGTCCCTTTTATCATGACCGTTAAAATACCTTGCTGGGTTATACGCTAGTGTATGGATCGATCTATAGGGATTAACCCATCCCCGTCTGGGCGTTGTTACTAGTTAACCATTGACGCATTTAATACATTTATAGAAAATTCGTAGATGTTTGGCAGCATCTGTATTGATAAATTACGAGGATGTTTAACAACATCTGTATTGTGAAATTCGTAGGATGTTTAACAACATCTGTATCCGTATTGGGGCACAAACCTCGAGTACTGGTTTGATTACATTTAATTACGTTAAGGTTCGGTGTCATGAGCTTAGGGCAATAATACAAAGTGTTTTGACATATCGAATGTGTTTTTTCAAGTCTACTATTACATAAATCTTGTGGTCCACGCCTATTTCCTGATACCTATGAATTCACTCAACAATTTTGTGACGTTTTAGCATGTTATTAATCT
The DNA here is from genome assembly GCA_026074375.1 of Tanacetum coccineum. Classification (NCBI taxonomy): domain Eukaryota; kingdom Viridiplantae; phylum Streptophyta; class Magnoliopsida; order Asterales; family Asteraceae; genus Tanacetum; species Tanacetum coccineum. The sequence continues at coordinate 32,835 of BQNB010014137.1, read as the reverse complement.
CATGTGCTGAGTATAAGCTTGGATGGGAGCCGTGACGGATATCTATTAGAGGGATTCTGATTTCTTAAATTCAATGAAACTTTTGTCTTATAAAATCTTAATGTCTTTTTAACAAAACTATGGGACCTAACGTGAAAACTCTTATCTTTTGTAATGACATCGAATGAAACTTATTTTTAACTTCCATTTAATGTCGTTTTCTATATCTTGATTTTTGTACTTTGTCGTAGCACCTCATTGTTACCTTTCCGCTGCGACATGATTTTGGGGGTGTTACAGATGGTACTAGAGCCAAGGTTATAGGGAACTGGGTCATTTTTCAAAACCTAGTCTATAACCACAAAGTTTAAAGATTTTCTTTTTTTTCATTTTTAAAAATGCAGAATCCTTCATCGCTATCCGATATCCACGCGCGCGTATTCCTTGATCCTTACTTACTTTTTTGATTGTCATTATTGCATTATATATAATCTTAGATATATAATACTTGGTTTAAATTCGATCTCTTACGTCTATATTTTGACATATCAATATCTATTTCTATCGATCAATTATATAAATATCGACTATCCTGATTAATTTATGATATCAATGCTTAGACTTTATCCCTTTAGGAATTCTCGCTTAAATTTCTGTTGTACTTTCGCTTAAATTTCTGTTGTACTTTCGCTTAAATTTCTGTTGTACTTTCGCTTTAAATTTCTGTTGTACTGAATGATTTCAAGTATCTATCAAATTAACATATTATGAAAACGTCAATTCTACTTTAACTCTCTATAAGTTTTTATACAAATCACTCCCACAATTATTAGGAAATTATAACACAATTTATGATGAAAATGAGCATCGCATCGTTAGCCCTCAAATATACATAGCCTGATCAACTATGTATAATTCAGGAAGGACCATGCCCATGCTGAGAGTAGTCACCTTAAAAACTTCTTGTCAAGAAATAATTTTCTATTTGCATCAAGTTTTGGGTGCGTATTCATAAAACGTATTTATCACGAGGAACCAAGCTAATAATCATAATAACTAAGTAAACCCTTACACCATCTTACTATAAAATCGACATCATCTTATACCAAATCCTAAGCCGAAAAGTCAAGACACATCGCTAGTCACCTTAGGACAATTCGCTATCAAATTTGCTCGCCATTAGGGAAATTACTAAATCACCTATTCAACGTTGACACAATGCCATAGAACTTAGTATTGGTAATGCCATCATAGGTATGAAATCCGTCACCTGGAGAGGAGAATGTTATAACTAATGCTTTAAGCCGAAATAAACGGATAAGACCACCAAGATTCAAACCTTAGTCCCCACAATAAATTTGAAACTTGAACGTTTCAGTTGAGGCAATTAAGGAGAAAAATACCGAGGATGAAAAATCTTATGTGGTAAATACAATAATTGAAACCCGTCCCAATGAGACACTCAATATTAAGAAAATAAAATTTGTTACCACGTCCTTGGAGGTTTAAGAATAAGTAATCCGCCGACAAGTTAACCGTCATCAAAGGATTGAGACCCGTATCAATGAAGTTCTACATTAGGATAGAAAAATTTACCTAACACACATTAGGGGGATTAAGACAAGATTTACACCTCTTCATCAACACTATTCTAGAAGGCGACACGAACTGAATTGCGGGACACAATTCTTTTAACACAGGGAGACTGTAACAATTCACATTTTCACACCTTTTTATGTCAATAAATATCCCACTATTTATTTTAAACTTTTACACGATCACTTTTAATTTTCAACATTTAGCTAAATCGGTTTTTATTGGTTACGTAAAATAATTACGTTTCGCAATTAAATACATTTAGGCATACCCGGAAGCACCAAAACTTTTCTACGCTTCAACAAATACCCATTATTATACCCAATACCCAAAGTTTTTATAAAACTTCACCTATGTTAACATTGTTGGTCATATTGTACATAAAATAAATCAACTAGAATACCCCTGCCACTCTAAACACTAGCTACGAAGTAGAGTTAGCAGACGGAAAAGTCGTTAGCACCAATACCATTTTACGTAGTTGCACCTTAGTCTTGTTAAATCACGTGTTCAAAATAGACTTGTTACCAACCCGGCTAGGAAGTTTTGATGTTATCATTGGAATTATTGGATTGGTTGCATTACCACGAGCTATCATCGATTGTTATGTGAAGATTGTTGTATTCCTCTCGAATGGCAAGATTCTTGAAGTTCGGCGAGGAGGCCGGAAAAGGTTCTTGGTTCACTTGGCAGGTATCAAGCTGATGAGGAAAAAGCTGGATGACATTCGTGTTGTTCGAGACTCCATGAGGTATTTCCAGATGAATGTTAGGTTTACCTCTTGTGCTGGAGAGATAGAATTTCGATTGATTGATTCCAGGGCATCGCCAGTTGTTATGTCTAAAATCTCCATACCGGTTAGCCCCTTCAGAATTGTTAGAATTGTCAAACCAGCTTAAAGAACTTCAAGAGAAGGGTTTTATTCGACCAAGTCACTCACCATGGGGAGCACCCGTGCTCTTTGTTAAGAAGAAAGACGGTGCAATGAGAATGTGTATTGACTACAGGGAATTAAACAAGTTAACTATAAAGAACCGCTATCCTCTCCCCAGAAGTGATGACTTGTTTGACCAATTATACAAAGGTGCATGCTGTTTCTCGAAGATAGATCTTCACTCAGGATATCACCAGTTGAGAGTCAGAAAAGGAAGATATACGAAGCCCGCGTTTAGAACCGATATGGGACTTTGAGTTCACATTCTGCCATTTGAGCTGACAACGCGCCAGCAATATTTATGGACTTAATGAACCGCGTCTGCAAGCCGTATTTGGACAAATTTGTAATTGTGTTCATTGACGACATCTTAATCTACTCAAAGTCAGAAGAAGAACATGAAGTCCACCTGAAGACGATTTTTAAACTTACTCAAGAAGGAGAAGTTGTATGCCAAATTTTCAAAGTGCGAATTTTGGTTACAAGAAGTTACAGTTCCTAGGACATGTGGTTCAAACGTGGCGGTTGGTTCCACGTGGATCCTAGCAAAGTTTGAGTCGGTCAAGGAACTGGAAGCCCCTGAATCGTCAACTGAATTCCGTTATTTCTTAGGTTTGGCGGGTTACTACGAAGTTTATTGAGAATTTCTCCAAGATCGCAAAGCCCTCGCCTGTGATCAAAAGAATTAGAGTATGTGTGGGCGATAAGCAAGATGAAGCTTTCCAAATTATAATGGAGAAGAATCTATGGACAATGCTCCTGTGTTAGCATCCCCGATAGACCTGATGACTTTGTGGTCTATTGGTGATGCAGCAAAACAAAGGTTTTGGGTGCGTGCTGATGCAAACGAGGCAAGGTAATTGCATTGCGTCAAGACAAGTTGTAGTGCATGAGAAAAAATTATTACCACCATGACCTGGAATTGGGGTTTGCGGGTGGGTGTTCGATCTTAAAATCTGAGACATTATTTTATTGGGACGAAAAGTGTTATCATTACACTGTACCACTAGAGTCTCCAGTACTAATTTGACCAGAAGGATTAATATGCGCCAAAGGCGGTGGATCGAGTACTCAGTGATACGAGTGTCGAGATCAAATTACCACCCGGGCAAGGCGCGAACGCGTCGGTAGCAGATGCCTTGAGCAGGAAAGAAAGACTCAAGCCTGAGAAGTACGGGATAATGAGTTATTCCTATTCATTCTGGACTTAAGACTAGATTTTGGAAGCATAGAGCGAAAGCTCCTCAAGGATCTTAAGGCCCCAACTGAATGGCTAAGAGGATTAGAAACACATTTGGCAACGAGATGATGGTGAAATTTACTTTCTTTGTCGTATCTGGTTCCATCAGTTGGTGGTGTAAGGAAATTGATCATGGATGAAGCTCATACTTCTAGATATTCAGTACATCCGGGTGCAGATAAGATGTACTATGATCTGAGAGACTTGTATTGGTGGCCTGGTATGAAGAGAGACATTGCTGAGTACGTTAGCAGATGTCTTACGTGTTCTAAGATTAAAGCCGAACATCAGAAACCCTCAGGATTTCTTCAGCAACCAAAAATTCCTGAGTGGAAATGGGAAAAGATAACAATGGACTTTGTCACAAAGTTGCCTAAAAGTAGCAGTGGGCATGATACGATTTGGGTCGTTGTGGATAGATTGTTGTACCAATGTTGTCGGCCTCACTTCTTACCTATACGTGAAAGTACTACTAGACGGAGAAGAAACTAGAAGATTTCTACCAATGAGATTGTTAGCGAGTCATGGTGTGGCCGGTATCATTCATTTCCGACTGTTGAGGTCGATTTTCCGTCTCACTTATGGCAAGAATTTTAGGAAGCGTTGTGTGAGACTGACATGGAGTCTACGGTCTTACCACCTCAGACCGGAACGGTCAAGAGTTCTTTGTGAGCGTACTATTCAGACATTAGAGGATATGCTTCGAGCTTGTGTTATGGATTTTTGGTTGGCTCTAGTTGGGATACTCATCATTCCATTGATTGAGTTTTCTATAATAACAGTTTTACCACACATGCATTTAGTGTGCACCTATTCGAGGTCTGTACGGGCGGAAATGTCGATTCCCCCGTTAATGGACTGAAGTTGGAGAGGAAAGTCTAGCTTATTGGTCAGAGATTTGGTGCAAGGAACGTATGAAAAGATTTTTCAAATCAAGGAGAAAGATTAAAGTCGGCTTAGGACGTCGCCAGAAAAGCTTATGCTGAATAAGAGGCGTAAACCTCTTGAATTCGAAGTTGGAGACCTGTGTAGTGTTAATAATGGTATTCCATGGAAGGGAGTGGTTACGATTTGGTAAAAAGGAAAATAGCAACACGATATGTCGGAAACGTTTGAATTCATCGAGCGTGTTGGACCGGTGCTTATTCGGCTTGACGGTACCCCAGGAGCTAAGTTGTGTTCACGAGCACATTTCATGTATCGAACCTCAAGAATATGTTTAGCTGAGCCGATTGTTAAGTACCTTTGGATGAGATCGAGATTGATGAAAATCTGCGATTTGTCGAAGAGCCTATTGAGATCGTAGAGCGGGATGTGAAGAAGCTAAAGCGGAGAAGAATCCCATTAGTCAAAGTTCGTTGGAACTCTCGGCAAGGAGCTGAATATACTTGGGAACATGAAGACCAATTCCGAAAGAAATATCCGAATCTTTTCTCTGAACCCGTACCTTCCTCAAGTGCCGCAATTTGAGCCTTGAGGACAAGGCTCTTCCTACGGAGGAGTTCTGTAACATTTAATATTTCAGGTCTTTTACGACATCATCTATTTTACTAAATTTTTTTTTCTTCTCGTACGCGTTTACTTTTATTTTTAATAGTTAAGTTAAATCGCGTAAGTTAAAAATTATCGTTTAGCGTAAACGGACATCAAACAATTAAATGTTTACATCATTCAAGGGTTATATAATTATTTTGAGGATAATTATTAACTTTGTTCATTTTATTTTTATCGGATACGTAAAGTGTATACGTTTCGCGATAAATTGCGTTTAGGCACTCCCGGAACCACAAAAACTTTCCTACGCTTCAACAAATACCCACTTTTATACCCAATACATAAAAGTTACTAAAATATATCATGTACATCTTTGTTTGCCGAAAATATTTGCCTCATGTACAAAGATATACATGAAAATTTGTTTCAAACTTGCAACTTGGTCAAATTAGACACCCGTACGTATAAATGGCACCATTCATACCATACCTTTGACCTAAGACTAGGACCATGGGCATTCCTAAGACTCGTTTATGTCCCTTGACTAACTAACATGTTTACTACTTATACATTGTGCAGTAACAAAGGAAAGACTCATATCATTAACACTTGGCCCAAAAAATCAACAAAATCACCTTCCTGTTACCCTCTCTATATGCTAGGCAAACAAGCACCCCTTTCAAACCCATACAAAAATTTTCTACAATCCATACACTTCATTTATACACCTATTCTAAGATATACGAAGGCATTTGCAAGATTGATCACCTTTTCAAGTATTTCACAAGTAAAAGGAAGTTGGGTTCTATTAAAGGAAAGCTAGGGTTTTATTAAGTGAAAAGCTTGGTTTTTGTTGGTCTAAACAAGGGTTTAGTACTTGTACATCATCATCATCATTAACATCATAAGGTCCACTTGAACTCTTTATGTTTTTATAATTTTCATTTTTATGCACATGGTTATTGTATTTAGCTTATATCACCATTTAGGTTTTATTCATGAAAATGAAGTTTTATACTTGAAATGATCATTTTACACACTCATATACATGTGGTGTTATTACTTACATTATGTTAAAAAGGATGAGAAAATATTGTATCAAGCTATTTTGGTGTAAAGATGATTATGGGTAAATATGGGTTACTTAAGTAAGTTATGGTTTTAAAGTATGTTAATGGAATTGTTTACTTTGGTTAACTCTGTGAACATAAGGACTATTATGGACAAGTAAGTGCTAATATAAGGATGATATATAATATATATGATATATGAGACATGTGGTAAAATACAAAAGTAGTAAAGTATAAAGAAAAGATCAAAAATGGATTCAACAAACTCAAGCAAACATTCTGTCCAAAATTCGAATTTTTACATATCCATTTTATATTTTTACAAGATAATACATTTCACGACGATTCCAAAAAAGTAAGAAACTTGTTAAACGGATTAATAACGAAAAAGTTACGTTAAAAACGAGTTATACGTTAATAAACGAAGTCGTAAGTAAATTTTTATAAAAATTTTTATAAAAATTATAAACAGCACAAGGGTTTATATTTTTAACAAATAATACATATTTTTAGGATTCCAAAATGATAAGAATCGTAATTTTTCAATTAATAACGAACAAGTTATGAATTTCGCAAGTTTACGACAATTAATACTTTTATAAAACTATTTTTATAAAAGTTACTATTCATGACAGAAAGTTATATTTTTGTAAACCTCATAAAAATATAGAACTTTCAAATACGAAAACGTCCTCGAAAGAATCGTTAAAAACGGAGCTATAACGAATAAAATACGACGTTTACGGGTTTTACGACAATTAAATCGATAAAATTTACATAAGGATCTGATGTGACAGTATTTTTACTGTTCACCTAGTAGGTCCGAAATTCGAAAATGTTCAAAATTTATGATAACTAGTCTTTGATACGAAAAGATGGGATAAGGAACGCGAGAATCGGGTTTTTAAAACGACAACATGTTTCGCCAGTTTGACTAAAACGATAATTATTAAACGTTTTTAACTTGTTAAACACAATTTTTCCAAAACCATTTGTGGTGATTGAGCTATAGTAGAATACTTGTGTGTTATCAAAGTACTATATTACTAGGGAGTTTCATAATGAGGCCTCTTCGGATGGCGTTTCGACGAGTTGTTGGATTTACGATTTAAAGTGTCCTAACTCCTCGAACGTCATGTCATGACTTCTTTAATTATGATAGCCCGAACGATAGTACGAGATAACAACTATAAGATTATATTCAAGTACTTGGTACTTATACGACCTATATTGGATTAGGTTACCTTCGGATTCCTTCGTGACGCATTTTTTTCCATTTTGAATACTTGTTGATTTCCATTCACTCAAGGTGAGTTCATAGCCCCCTTTTTCTACAACTGTTTTATAAAATCTACGGGGTGAATTACATTGCTTGTTTTACTATTGGACACAAGTGTTTTTCTAAGTGGTATGCTATCCAGATTATACCTGATTTTTAATGCCTTAAGTTACTTATTGCCGTGAAGTCCCTATTATCATGAAACAGTTTAATTGCTTATTATTGTGAGCGCTGGTGTTATTGGATAGATCTATCGGGACTAACAACCCCCACCCTTATTGGGTCACTAGTTTTGATGGGTGTTGCATTAACATTGAGAGATGTTGGGGTGGTTGCAAGCTTCCTTATTCCGTTGGGGCAAAATCTAGTTAAGGCTTCGGTGTCTATAGCTTCTGTTGTGCAATAATAAACGTTGTGGACTTGCTGACTGGTTTCAGAGTCTACTATTACTTTCGTATCTTTGTGGTCCACCCTTTTCTTTTACTGATAAACCTATGATTTCACTCAACCTTTGTGTTGACTTTTAGCATGTAATTTCAGGTCCTAGAGTATGAAGATTGGACGGGAGCCGTGGCGGATATCAATGAAGACGGATTCTGTGTTTTATCTAAAGTTTATGAAACTTTTATTATCCTTAAAAACTTAAGTCATCTTTTGGTATTATGAAGCTTTTGTTTAATTAAGAATGTTTATGACTTTTAAAACTTATGGGACCTAATGTATTAACTCTGATATTTTACTATGGCATCAAATGAAATCTTGTCTTAAACGTCCATTTATGGTCGTTTCCTATATCTTGATTGTTGTACTTTGAAGTAGCACCCCAATGTTACCATTCCGCTGCTACCAGATTTTGGGGGTGTTACAGTTGTGAATGCTGCTTCACATCACTTCCAATAATAGCCTTTATAACTACCATTTTCAGGTTAGCGTTTGACTTAGAATTAAAAAGTGATATCCACACATACCAGAACTTGTTTGTATTCTCAAGTCTTAAGGATGAACTTAACTAACACTTTTTTTGACTTTTTTATCTTGACTAAGGATCCAAAAGTAAATATTCAAAGGTTGGGGTGTCCCAATAGCATCATTGGTGTGAAATAACATATGAGTTTGCGGGGGGGGAACCATCCATATATTCAAAGGAATATAATCAAACACTCACATTTGTCTTAATGTAACAATATTCATATATAGTTAACCGACAATGGACATATTTAAAATAATAAAATTATTTAAGGATTAAACATGCAATATAGGAATAACATTATTTATGAATGATATAAAAAATACCAAGTATCTTTATTAATCAGAAAAGTAAAAAATTGTCTTTATATCCAAATTATCCAAATACCTAAACAGATATGCATGAGGACTAATTAGCTAAGTTGAAGTCCAATGTATCCAACATTCTCACTTTTCCTTTGACAAGACAGCTAATTAGTTATCTGAGTAAAACTTTTCCGGAATACTAGTTTCAAATTACAATAGTGAGAATTTGAATGATATGATGAGTGTCGTATGTATATTTGCATACTATTGCAAGAATCATAGTATGAAAATGTGACAGTACCTTTTATGAGGTATTTGTAGTCAGCAACATACCTATCTGAGACAATCATCTTTACAGTTTCTTAAAATGTAAAGTATTCTTATTCTTTAATGTGTATTGCAACAATGCTCTTAGCTGAGCATATCTAGTTAGCAGATTTATCATAAATGATGAAATCCTACTTCAACTAGAATTGATTATTCTCTAGCATCATGTGTACTATGCCTTATATAATTCGTAAACATTTGTTTTAACAATCATCTAAATCACTCTCAATTAGATATTGTTGTTATCAGTCATCTAAACACTCTCAATTAGATACAGTTGTTGTTAGCTCATCCTGCTCTAGTGCAAAAGTAACAACCAGTCTCACACACAATGTAATATATACATGATGAATCCTTTGTTAAAAACACAAGGTTTCCATCCATGTATTAAATTATCTCAAGTGAAATATATCATTTAAGACTTGCATCAATGATGTATTGCATTGTGTTGGACTTAATTTCCGCATATGCTTATTACAATAAACATTCATTCCAAAGTTGTTTGTTTTATTTCCTAAATTTCCAAGTGAAGTCACATTCCAATCTTAAGGATTCAAATCAAGCTTCAATGGAATGATGCTTTCAACATGTTAGACAACATATAAATTTTAAGGAAAATAAACATAGTGCTCCCACTTGATGTCAGGTGTACTCAGGAGTTATCTTAATATAATCAAAATCCCCATTTTTAAATTTGTGATTAAACTTAAGATCTCAGCTCCTAGATGCTATGATCCTATCCACACACTTGGATTCTATTATATAGTAAACTTTTAAAAGATTATTTTAAACTCATTTTCTTTTAATTATACACCGTCTCGCAAAAATAATCATAAAGAAAAGAGTTAATAACAAACTTATTGTATATAAAACAAATATAGACTCATAGCCCTTTTGATTACGCACATCGTTCCTCGCAAAGGTAGTCATTAAGGAAAAGAGTTATGAACCTTAATTTTCCTTATGTCAGATTCAAGAAACCATGTATGACAATTAGTTATCTTTATATAATTAATGCGTGTAGAAAAGAAAGATTTATCATAGGTCAATTACTTGAGCAAGATTAAAAAACCTCTTGTCATCAGTCAGGCATTAATATGTATACAATTTTGCCCTTATGAGTCTTTTTTGAAAAGAAAGTCATTCTAACCTCACAGTTTAACTGTTTGGTGAAAGATCAATCAAGCTCAAACATTGATTGTCTTTTAAAGACTGCATCTTTTCATTCATAGCTCTAAGACACTTATCAGATTAAAGATGTGATAATTCATCTTATGAGTTTGCAGGTTTACTATGACCCTCTAACTTATATTCCTCAACATTTATATTAAAATATCACTCCATTGATGAGGCATCCTTGCGTATTTATGAATGAGAGTTACATTATACTTTGGTTCGATATTTACATGTTAACCTTAGTATGACATCAGCAAGTGAATTCAGAAGGTTATGTATTTTGTTCTTGAATCTCTTCAAGATCTATAGATACTCCTCCCACTTACTTTTGTAAGTAGAGAGAATTCTCTAAATACTTAGTATTTAAGCAACAATAAATTGTTTTAATTAGGACAACAAAATACATTTTACAATTCTCATCTCTAGCTTGTTAATAATATGCTTAATAATATATTAACAAATTCTAGAACTTTAATCAAGACATAATGGGATTTATCCCAATTCATAAATAGATAATGTATTGAATACTTTCTAGGTTGGAATTATATTAAGTGTATCCATGACACACACAATTTTCTAACCTTGATAGATTTTGGTGAAGGAATGAAAAAAGAAGCAATTTATTGTTATCAGAAATCAAACAATATGAATATAGTTTGTTTCAACACATTAGACATACCATAATAATGTGGTATTCTATGAGTATTGGAATTGTGAGACTACATCAGAATTCCTTAAATAACTTAATTCTCTTTAGGTCAAATACTTGCCAATTGGGTTGAGCCAAATTGAATACAAAGTATTTTAAAACCAAGTGCATGCTATAACGTATATTTCTTTGAATAGTACAATAACTCTATGTTCATTTGTTCCAGGAAAACAGAACATGTCAAGTATACGTTACAAGTCTTTGAATGATTCAAGGACTTTATGTTCATGTCCTAAGGAGACATAACAAGTTTACTACTTAGTTCATGTTACAAGTCATTGATAAAATCAAGGACTTTATAATTATGTCTCAATAAGCAAACATAATTATACTAACTAAAATAATTATGAACGCAAACTCTTGAGTTCAATAGTAATTTTAAGTTAATTTAATACTTATAATTATGATTATATAATTTAACCATAATTATATTGACTAAAACATGTAGTCAATTAGTTGAAGTAGCTTAATATTATATCTTGACATTTAAATGTAATAGGGCAACAAACATCTTGTGTGTTTAAGTCCTAGTAGATTTATTAGCTTTCTTAAGAGAAACCAATAATCATATTGTTATATGTTGTTCCTTGCACAAGATTTCTCCCACTTGTCTACGGGACAACATTATCTAATTGTAGGACAGAAAACAATACGGAAATAGCGCTCGATATGTAATAAACAACTATGATAGTGTCATAGATATTACAAGTAGATTTCGAACCATAACGTTTAATAAGGAAATGTGGATTATTGTTCTATAGATAACGTTTCAGGAAGCAACATCAGAAAGGCAACTTGTTATCTAATAAAATAAAATGCAATCTTCCTTTAAACTATGGTTGTTCATATTCGGAAAGTAATGAATTATTTCAAAGCAAGCAAGAAATAATATGGGTAACTAACAAGGAGATAAAGCTTGTAGCTCCCACTGAATTTGACACATTACATGAATGTCTTTTCAGTAATAAAACGCAAAGCTCCTACTGGATTTGTCAACATTGTAAGTGTTGGGATTTATTAAATCTGGCTAACCAATTTAGCCACGAGTGCGCAGCGGATGGATCTAGTTATGGCAAGTAGGTTGTAGGACTCCGTAAATTCAGGTAAATAAAATATTCCTATAAATTCTTATTTTCCTCTTTAGTAAAATTTTAATTTTTACTTTTACTTTTACTCGATTCGTAACTCTCGTCTCCATTTTATTTTAAACTGTGTTAAGAAATTTCTATCCGTATCGAACCCTACGTAATTTAATTTTTCAGAAAAGTATTCCGTTTAATGTAGAACTATTTTTATCTTGATCGTTTGTGTACTTTGCGTGTTCAGACCTGTAAACTTTCCGCGTGTTATATTTGTATCGTTATATTACCCGTTAGGCCTCTAAACTAACCTACTATATTTAAAAATTAAAAAAAGAAAAGAAATGTTTTAAGGTTTTTTTTTTTAGACCCTGAGAGAAACACGTAAAAAAACGTATTAATTTAAAACCTCAAAGTGGGTTCTAAAACACTATCCTTGTTGGCGTGTACAGCTTAGTTGACGTGTTCTTAGGGACACTTTGTAATACTGGACAGTTGCGAATGTTGTTCATCTTAGAAAAACCACTCCTTTTCTATTACTTGTCTATACCACATTTTTTCAGAGAAAAAAAAAAAGACTCTGTTAGAAAGCCAGCTCTCTTTTGTTTCCTCGAATATTGGCCGATCTCTCTTAATATAATGCTCCCATAACACCAATCAATCCGATATTTTTTTTTTCTGCGCTGGTTTGATATTATATGGGTAAAGATTTTAAGGTTTCAATAGTATATAGCTATTGAGTCTTGGTTAGAATTTCATCTGTTCGCGCAAGACCAACTACAAGACCAATTATTTCTTGGGGCAAAGATGAAGATTTATATGGATCTTGCTCATATTTCCAGGGTTTTGTTGGTTGTTAATTTTTCTTTGATTCTACACCATTGTAGAGTATTTTCTTCCCCTTAGTCGCTTTTTTGATCACTAATTTTTATAATTTTGCATGTGTATAATCTAGCTATTGAATCCATGTGTGTTTATCACATTTGAGGCATTTTTGGAGATTTGGATGTTGATGTAATGATATAGCCGGAGATTTATAGAACTGTTAGGCGAAGTATTGTGTTGTAGTGTCATTGAGATAAACTTAAGTCTTGAATGGGTGTTTAAAGCTACCCATTTTGTGCAGAAGAAATTAGCGAGTCGGTTCAAGTAAGTCAAAAATTGTTAAAACTGATTTTGGCTTAGGAATTATGATAGAGGTCGTCCCAAGCTTCGATTCGAACCAAGGCACGCCTCGTAACTCTTAATAGCGAAGAAGTTACTGGGAAAACAAGTTTAGAAAAATCAAAGTTTTCAATCAGCTATTTTGCTAAAAATATGTTGCTGATCAGATTTTCATTGGCCATTTTGGGCACTTTCGCAGTCAGTATTTGAGCCTTCACAAAACACGATAAAGTTCGTACGTGAATGACGTTTGTGCATAAAATCTTTTTTGGTCATGAAGTCACGAAAACGTGAGATAGCTGGTCAAATACCCATTGGTGTCGCAAATCTGTCTGCGTTTTACTTAGAATTAAGAAATAGAATAGTGTGACAGGCGCCGAATCTGGGAAAAGGGGGTATTGTTTTGGTGTCTTGTTTTCTGTGCTCGCGATGAGAGATTCAAGTTTCGGCCAAAAAATAATAAATTGGTCCGGAAACGTCGTTTTACAATTGTTGGGGTTCCGAGTCGTGATAAATGTATTTTTAGCGGGGTCGTTTTGAAGGGTCAGACTTAAGGAAATTATAATAAAAAGTCACCCATGTCGAAATTTTAATAAATTAATAATTTGTGTTTTACCAAATTGGATTAGGATAAAATTTAATTGGACTAAAAAACTGAAATTGACATTTAATGAAGTTAGTCTTTTCTTTCGTTCGCTTTCTAGATGTTCTTACTTTTGTATAATGGGTCACAATTGGTAATTTTCATTAAAATTACATTATTAGATGCAATGCCCATGCTTCCTATTGGTCCAAACCTCATGATTGGCTTAAGATTACTTTTACGTTAATCGATTTAATTACTTTTACTCGTTCTAGACGCACCTCATCTTTTAGGTTGATACTTAGAGGCTTTTGCTTTGATCCTCGATCTAGGTTAGTTCTGACTTGATTACTTTTGGTTGTGATTTACATAGCAATTTTTTTCTCCATATACTTGTCTTTATAAATTCTACAGGGGTGAGATTTACATGTTTGCTTTACTTTTGGACACAATACTTTTAAAATTTGTATGCTATCCAGACTGTTTGCTGAATATTTTTGCCTAAAGTTACCTCAATGCCAATTAATTCCCTTTTTTCCTATCATGAACAGTTAAATTACTAGTGTAGTAGTAAAGCGCGGAATGTTTGTGGTTAGATCTATCGGACTGACAATCCCACCTTTACTTTGGGGGTCACAAGTTGATCATGGTGCATTGAACATGTTGAAAATCTCTAGGAATGGTTGCATGCTATTTCTATATACTTAAGGCAGGACGTTTTAAGGTTTCGGTGTCATGAGCTTAGTGCAACTATAGACATATTTTTTTAGACTTGGTGAATTGGTTTCTTTGTCTACACTTACTAAATATTGTGGTCCATGCTTTATTTACTGTTAAACCCCCCCCCCCTATGAATTAACTCAACAAATTTTGTGGAACATGTTTAGCATGTTTAAATCTAAGCGTACAAAGTTTTATGCTTTTTCTGTTTTTTGATTGTGGAGATATTATTTCCCAGTTGTTTAATGTCTTAAGTATGTGAATCTCGGATGGGAAAGCCGGCGTATGCGAAGGATCTGAGATGGATTTGTGTTTTTCTTAAATTCGATGGGAGCTTTTTCAAACTTGTTCTCTAAACAAATTGTCATCTTTGAAAACTTTGTGTTAATTCTTTTATAGTCTCATTGTAAACTGTTGAGACGAAAAATAAACTCTGATCTTTGGTGATGCATCCAATGAAAAACTTTAATTAAAAACGTTCTCTTTTGAGGTCGTTTCCTATTACTTGTTGTTGTGCTATGACGTCGCTCCCATTGTACCTGTTTCGCTGCTTGTCTTGATTTTGGGGGTGTGAAGATTGGTATCAGCGCAAGTGTTATAGAGAAACTGGTCGTCTTTTTTCAAAACATAGTCTATAAACCAAAATTTTTGGTTTTAAATTTTACTGAGTCATTTTTCAAAATACAGAAAATTAACTATTTTTATTACTTTATTATCTTCGACATCTATCGCTCATCTCTTTGTGTCAGATATCGCTCGAACGATCTCAATGATTCTTATTTATATTCTTTGATTAATACTATTGTATTATATGATTATATATATAAAAAACTTGGAGTTTACTTCTATCCTTTACTTTTATCTTTGACGTATCATAATTATTCACGTCAGCCAAATATATAAATATTGACCGTCTCGATTAATGATGTTTATTTTATAAGAAACGTTCTTTTCGTTTAATTATAAAATCTTAATTTTATACTCCTTTGTATAAATATATGTATTATAAATATATTTTCTTTTCTTCTTATAGCAATATGGAATTACATACTGTGTTGAAAATAAATTCATGATTTACCTTTTTCTCATCTTTCTATCTCATTTTCTCCAATGCGTATTGGTACCTTCAAATTAACATGACTCTTACAGATTCTTACTGATTTTGTTGTACTTGTATTGTTGACAGAATCATGCCGCCTAGAAGGTTGAAAAAGAAATTTGTCAAGCGATTAGTGGAAAAACGTATGGCTAAAGCTATAGAGGAATATGAAAAGATAGACTAACCATGCATGCTTAGCGGGTCTTGGATCAACAAATGCAGGCGGAACGGTGAATGTGCAGAGTTGTACACATAAGACATTCATGAATGGAAAACCTCACCCTTTTAATGGAATGGAGGGTGTTGTTGGTTTAAGGCGATGGATTGAAAAGGTAGAGCAAGTGTTTGAAATATGCAAGTGTGCCGAGGAAGATAAGGTTATGTTTGCTGCTAGTACTTTTGAGGGTCATGCTTTAACATGGTGGAATGGAAATGTGCATCACCATGGACTGTTTAATGCTAACCATATTCTTGGACTGAGTTCAGTCTATGATGACTACTGAATTCTGCCCAGCGACTGAAATCCAATGGATGGAAGAAAGAACTTTGGACCTTGACTTTGTAGGGGGATGTTATTAGAGGCTTACAATAATCGTTTCATGAATGGCTTTGATGTGTGTCCGACTTGGTTGGAATGAAAAAGAAAAAAAATTGAGAGGTACATTAAGGGGTTTCCTGAAAGAATCAAGGGAAACATTACTTCTTCAAGGCCCACAACACTACATGATGCAATCAACTTGGCACGTGAATTGGTTGAGCAGGTAGTTCAGGGTAAGGCTGCAAGAGTAAATGAAAGTAATAAAAGGAAATGGGAAGAAATAAGAACACCAGAAAACACCCTCAAACAACAATAACCCCAAATAACGATAACCGCAACAATAATAATCAACACCCCAGCAGAAAAGAAGGCATAACGAAGATGTTAGGGCCTATTGCTGTAGACCCAACTAGAGGGGGTAAGGGATATGCGGGAACCCTACATAGTTGCAACCGATTGTAATCTTACACCACAAGGGTTCAATGCCTATGAAGTGTCGAAGGTGTCATAATATTGGGTATAAAGAGATGGTATTGTAGATGTCAAAACTTTCCAAGAACTGGTGATTGATAACCACTTGCGGAATGCGGAATTTGTGGACCTGCTATGGCTTTGGTGAGAAAGGTGCACTCAGACACATGGTGTCGGAAAGGGGAAGGAACAGCAGAACGAGGGTGGCGGCCGAGCTCATGCGAGAGCATTCGTGGTGGTTGAAAATCCACAAACAGATCGAATGTGGGTCTTAAGGGTACGTTTATTTACTTAATGTTCACTTTTGCAAGTGTTCTTATTTTGATTCGGGTGCTGAGATGAAGTTTTGTATCCATTTGAGTTTACTTTTCATTGATAGTGCCGGCCTCCTTTAACCACTAATACGAGTAGAGTTAGCAGATGGAAGATTGTTAGTACCTTATTACGTTTTGGTGTGAGTTGCACCTTAGCATGTTTAGCAACATGTTCAAAATAGACCTGTTACCAACTCGATTAGGTAGTTTCGATGTTATCGTTGGAATGGATTGGTTGTCGTACCACCGAGCTGTCATAGGTTTTGTTTATGAGAAAGACTGTCCGTATTCCCCTCCGAATGGTGATGATTACTCTGAAATCACGGTGAGAGACGGAACAGGATCTGAAATCACTTTCGTGTATCACGGCTGATGAGAAAAGGCTTGATGACATTGTCTGTTGTGACTTCCTGAAGTATTTCGGATGATTTGACAGGTCACCTCCCGTTGCTGAAGGAAATAGAAATTCGCATTGACCTTATTCCAGGCTCGGTTGCAGTTTGTAAAGTCCTCCTCCGTCATCGCACCTTCGGAAATGAGGAATTGTCCAAATCAATAAAAAGGAGCTACAATGAGAAAGGTTTTATTCGACCAGAGTCATTCACCATGGGGTTATAGCACCTGTTGCTATTTTGGTCAAGAAGAAAGACGCGGTTGCTTTTAAGAATGTGTATTGACTACAGAGATTATAATTAAGGTTGACAATAAGAAACCGCTATCCTTCCCAAGAATGATGATTTGTTTGACCAAGTACATAGGTGCGTGTGTTTTTCCAAGATAGATCTTGTTCAAGAATATCGTCAGTTAAGAGTTAGAGATATGATATTACAAGAGCATGATAGAAACACGTTATGTGCTACTTGAGTTCAAGTCATGCCATTTGGGCTGACGAATGCAACCAGCAAATATTATGGATTAATGAAAGTGTCCTGCAAGCCGTATTTAGTCAAATCGTAATTGTGTTCATTGACGACATATTAATCTACTCAAAGTCCGAAGAAGAACATGAACTCCATTTGAAGACAATCTTAGACTTACTCAAAAAGGAGAAGTTATACGCCAGATTTTCAAAGTGTGAATTTTGGTTGAAAGAAGTTCATGTTTTCCTTAGGTCACAGTGGTCAAACCGTGACGGTATCTACGTGGATCCTAGCAAGGTTGACTCGTGTCAGATAGAAAGGTTAAGTCTGTCAAGAACTGGAAGACTCCTGAATCGTCAACTAAAATCTGTTTATTTTTAGGATTGGCGGGTTACTACTGGAGATTTATTGAGAATTTCTCCAAGATCGCCAAGCCCCTCACCTTGTTGACTTAAAAGAATAAGACATAAGTGTGGGGCGATGAACAAGATGAAGCTTTCCGCATTCTGAAGGAGAAGCTATGCAATGCTCCAGTGTTAGCACTCCCTGATGGACCCGACGACTTTGTGGTCTATTGTGATGCATCAAAATAAGGTTTTGGGAGCATGCTGATGCAGCGTAGCAAAGTGATAGCATATGCGTCAAGACAGTTAAAGAAGCATGATAAAAATTATACTACCCATGACCTAGAATTGGGTGCAGTGGTGTTCATTCTTAAAATCTGGAGACATTATCTTTATGGGACAAAAAGTGTTATCTACACTGACCACAAGAGTCTCCTGTACACATTTGACCAGAAAGAATTAAATATGCGCCAAAGGCAGTGGATCGAGCTACTCAGTGACTACGAGTGTGAGATCAGATACCACCCGGGCAAGGTGAACGTGGTGGCATATGCCTTGAGCAGAAAAGAAAGACTCAAGCCAAGACGAGTACGTGCTATGAGTATTACTATTCATTCTGGACTTAAGACTAAGATTTTAGAAGCGTAAAGTGAAGCTGCCAAGGATCTCAAAGCCCCAACTAAATGGCTAAGAGGATTAGAAAGGCACTTTGAGCAACGAGATGATGGTGAAATTTACTTCTTTAATCATATCTGGATTCCATCAGTTGGTGATGTAAGGAAATTGATCATGGATGAAGCTCATACTTCTAGATATTCAGTACATTCGGGTGTGGATATGATGTACTATGATTTGAGAGACTTGTATTGGTGGCCTGGTATGAAGAGAGACATTGCTGAGTACGTTTGCAGATGTCTTACGTGTTCTAAGATTAAAGCCGAACATCAAAAACCCTTAGGATTTCTTCAGCAATCAGAAATTCTTGAGTGGAAATGGGAAAAGATAACAATGGACTTTATCACAAAGTTGCCTAAAAGTAGCAGTGGGCATGATACAATTTGGGTCGTTGTGGATAGATTGACCAAGTCAGCTCACTTCTTACCTATTCGTGAAGACTACAAAACGGAGAAATTAGCAAAGATTTATACCAATGAGATTGTAGCGAGACATGGTGTGCCGGTGTCAATCATTTCAGACCGTGATGGTCGATTCACATCAAACTTATGGCAAGCTTTTCAGAAAGCGTTGGTTACGAGACTAGACATGAGTACGGCTTACCACCCTCAGACCAACAGTCAGAGTGAGCGTACTATTCAGACGCTGGAGGATATGCTTTGAGCTTGTGTTATGGATTTTGGTGGCAGTTGGGATACTCATCTTCCATTGATTGAGTTTTCTTATAATAACAGTTACCACATGAGCATTAAGTGTGCACCATTCGAGGCTCTGTACGGGCAGAAATGTAGATCCCCCGTGATATGGACTAAAGTTGGAGAAAGTCAGCTTATTGGACCAGAAATTGTGCAAGAAACGACTGAAAAGATTTTTCAAATTAAGGAAAGATTGAAGACGGCTAGGAGTCGCCAAAAAAGCTATGTTGATAAGTGGCGTAAACCTCTTGAATTCCAAGTTGGAGACCGAGTGTTACTTAAGGTATCTCTATGGAAGGAAGTGGTACAATTTTGTAAGAAAGGAAAGCTAGCACCACGATGTGTGGGACCATTTGAAATAGTAGAGTGTGTTAGGCCGGTAGCTTATCGACTGAAGTTACCCTAGGAGATGAGTTGTGTCCATGACACGTTTCATGTGTCTAATCTCAAGAAATGTTTGCCTGAGCCAAATGTTCAGGTGCCTTTGGATGACACCGAGATTGATGAAAATCTACGTTTTGTTGAAGAACCTATTGAGATCGTGGAACGAGATGTGAAAAAGCTAAAGCGAAGAAGAATTCCATTAGTCAAAGTTCGTTGGAACTCTCGACAAGGAGCTGAGTATACCTGGAAACATGAAGACCAATTCCAGATGAAATATCTACATCTTTTCTCCGAACCCGTACTTTCCTCAAGTGCCGCAACTTGAGCCTTAAGGACAAGGCTCTTCTATCCGGAGGAGACTGTAACATTCCATATTTTCAGGTCATTTACGACGTCATCTATTTTACTAATTATTTTTTAGTACGCGTTTACTTTTAATTCTTATTATATAGTAAAATCGCGTAAACTAAAAATCAACAATTAATGTAAACGGACACTAAACGAATTAAAGTTTTCGTCAAGTAAGCAATATATTACTTTTACGAAAGCAATTTAATACGTTTAGGTATTCCCGGAATTACCAAAACTTTTCTACGCTTCAACAAATACCTATGTTTATATCTAATGCTTAAAGTTTTATAAAACTTTACCTACATTCATCACTTGAGCCGAACCTTACACGAAACAAATAGACAAATACATACACTTTACAAAGTTATGCATTATGTTTTAATAAAACTACAACTTATACATTATCAATATATACTTTCATTTTCATTTGGCAAATAAAGAACTAGCTAAACATCTACCTTGATTTCATGGGATAACATCTTCTTTAGGGAACCAATAAACACAATTCCTTAAAACCATGGGATGATCCTTTCTTTTGGAGACAAAGACTAAAGACTTCCATGTTTTACTCTAAGTGTTCTTGACTAGTCTTTAGGATATATAAGGCTTTAGCTAGCATATTACACACACACTTCTCACTTTCAAGGTGTAAAACACAAAAACTCTTCCTCCCTCCTCCCCCTTTAGCTCACGGCATAATGCATGTGGTTTCAGAGTCTACTATTACTTTGATTCTTGTGGTCACTCTTCTGTAAGATACCGTTGAATTCAACTCAAAATTTGTGTTGAGTTGTTAGCTAATGTAATTTTCAGGTCCTAGGGTATATAGAGTAGGGAAGGGAGCGCGTGGCGGATATCAATGAGAAGACGGATTTCTGTGTTTGCTATTATTCAATGCAACTTTTATTATCTTTAAAAACTTAAGTCATCTTTTGGGTATTATGAAGCTTTTGTTTAATTAAATATGTACTTGAAATGTTTATTACTCTTTTAAAACATATGAGACCTAATGTATAAACTCTGATATTTTGCTATGGCATCGAATGAAATCTTGTCTTAAACGTCCATTTATGGTCGTTTCCTATATCTTGATTATTGTACATGGACGTAGCACCCCATTGTTACCATTCCGCTGCTACCTGATTTTGGGGGTGTTACACAAGATTGGTTCCAAACATGGCCAACGGACATATATGAGTCGGATTTAGATGTTGCGGGTTGAACATCTATATAGGGCACATTAATTGCCTGAAATTAATTGGCACATATACATTATTGTAGATTCAGTGTCATGAGCTTAGTGTAGTCGTAATTATATTTTGTGATTTTGTATGCGTTACATTATTACACACATTGAAATCTTGCGGTCCCACATTTATATTAACATAAACCTATGAACTCACCAAATTTATGTTGACACTTTTAAGCATGTATTTCTTAAGTGAATAAGCTGCATGACATTCTTGATGTGCATTGGACTCTAAACTTTTCAAGAATACATTCATGGATTTCTTTATGTATACAAGCTATCATACCACGTTGTACTCATTTAAGTCTTTTATTTTGATGCAAATTATCGGGACAAAAGTTATAACTTATTTGTTTAAATCAAATCAACGAGGTTACCTTTCAAACGACTCATTTAAAGGTCGTTTTCTTATATACAAATTAATACTTTTATAAAACAATTTTTTATAATAGTTACTGTTCATGACAGAAAATAATTATTTTTATAAACCTTATAATTAGTAGAACTTTCAATTACGAGAACGTACTCGAAAGAATCACTAAAAACAGAGCTATAACGAATAAAATATGACGTTTACGGGTTTTACAATAATTAAAACTATAAAAATAACTTTATAGCTGGTGTGAACTGTAAAAGTACTGTTCATCAGAGGGTCAAAAATATGAAAATGTCAAATTATGATAACTCGTCCTAATACGAAAGCGTGGGCATAAGAAACGTCAAAATCGGACTTAAAACGCGAAAGTTACGCCAGTTTTACTAAAACGGTAATTATAAACGTTTTTACTTATTAAACACAATTTTACCAAAACAATTAGATGGTGATTGAACTTTTATAGACTTTATGTGTATTAATCAAATAACTATATTACTTGGAATTTCATAATGATGGCATCTTCGGTCGAGTCGGCGTATCGACGAGTTGTTGGATTTACGATTTAAAGTGTCCTAGCTCCTCATACGTCACTACATGACCTCTTAATTATGATAGCCCGAACGATAGTATGATGAGCTATACGACCTATAAATAATTAAAGTGTTTAGTACTTATACGACCTATATTGGATTAGGTTGCCTTCGGATTCCTTCGTGACGCATTTTTCTATTGTGAATACTTGTTGATTACCATTCACTCGAGGTGAGTTCATAGCCCCCTTTTTACTACGTGATTGTTTTACAAAATCTACGGGGTGAATTACATTGCTTGTTTTACTATTAGACACAAGTGTTTTTCTAAGTGTTTTCAAAGTGTTTACAAAGTGTATGCTATCAGTATTTACAGCCTGTATTATTATTGCTAAGTTACCTTTATTGCACGTGTTGAAGTCCTATTTATAATGAAACGTTATTGTATTGTTATGAAGCGCGGGGAGTGTTGTGGATAGATCTATCGGGACTGACAATCCCCACCTTACTTGGGTCACTAGTTTGATCGGGTGCATTTAACATTGAGAGGTGTTAGGTTGTTGGCAAGCATCCTATATTCTGATTGGGGCACAAATCTAGTTAAGGCTTCGGGGTCATGAGCTTAGTGCAATAATAAACATTTTGGACTTCTGAATGTGTTTGTTAGAGTCTACTAATTAACTGTGTTCTTGTGGTCCACCCTTTTTACCGATAAACCTATGATTTCACTCAACCTTTGTGTTGACTTTTAGCATGTAATTTCAGGTCCTAGGGTATGAAGATTGGAGGGGAGCCGTGGCGGATATCAATGAACACGGATTCTGTGTTTTATCTAAAGTCTATGCAACTTTTATTATCTTTAAAAACTTAAGTCATCTTTTGGTATTAGGAAGCTTTTGTTTAATTAAATACGTACTTGAAATGTTTATGACTTTTAAAACATATGGGACCTAATGTTTAAACTATGATATTTTGCTATGGCATCGAATGAAATCTTGTCTTAAACGTCCATTTATGATCGTTTCCTATATCTTGATTGTTGTACTTTGACGTAGCACCCCATTGTTACCATTCCGCTGCTACCTGATTATGGGGGTGTTACACATAGTAACTCCCAAACATTACAAAGATGGTTTGTGTAAGTGTTACCTGAGCTTCATGATCTCAATCATACCATCAGGTCCTTACCGTTCAACACGAAAAACCAAACAACACAATCATCCCATATCCTTCCTCAAAAATGTTTTACATACCATACGTAAACATGACGCCATCTGTTAAAGACATGATACAAAATAGCCACAAACTTTAAGCCTATTTTCATTCTTTTTCTCACATAGAAAGCTTGAAATTTTTTCTTTCATTTTCTTCTTTTACCCTGTTTATTCACCACAAATGACTGATGAAACACCCCCTCAAATTTCAAAATTAACCAAAGACCACTTTAAAGCTCTCCTACTCAGCACTTTCAAATTTTTTTCTTAAAAAGACTAACGGCCCGTTTGGTTCGTAGAATGTTTTTTTCAGGGAATTGGAATCTATCAAAGATTAGGAATCTTAAGGAATTGGAATGTCAAAATTCAAAATATGACATGTGTTTGGTTAGGAGAAAGAAATAAATTCCATGCTAGATTTCTGTTTGGTATACAAATAATAATTTTTTTTAAAACTTTTTTTTAATTCTTTTTAATTTTTATTTGTACGTTACGTAAACAAATTGTTTTAAATTTTATTCTTACGTTATTTTAAAAAAGTTTTAATTTTTTAAAATTTTTTTTTTTACTTTATAAATTATTAAATTTACCAAGTAAAAATATACTTTTTTTTTAAATTTACTTTAAAAAAAAATACAATTTATAAAAAATTTACTTTTTTTAAAAAAATTTTACTTTTTAAAACTTTTTTACGTAATAAAGTATTATTTTTTTTTAAAATTAAGTACGATTTTTTTTAAATAAAGTACAAAAATTTTAAAAAAATTAAAAGTTTAAAAAGAAATTAAAAAAAAAATAACGCACGAAAGTATTAACGAGGAACGTGAGACGGAATGTTTAATTCCTTAGTACATGGATTTTAAAAAAATTAATACATTCCAATTTTCATTAATTTTTAAACAAACACGATTTAAAATTTGAATCTAATTCCAATTCCTTAATAATCCTGAAGAAACCTTGAACCAAACGGGCCCTAAGAGTTTTTAAGGTCTGAAGAGATCGACAAAGGGGAATAGGAAGAGAGCAATATCTTAATCTTTAGAGAAACTGAAAGACTTAGCATAGCCCTTCTTTCGAGCCCTATTTAGAAGCAAGCAGAACGAGTTAATGGGCTAAGCTTGGCAAAGCCCCATTAGATCCAACACATTTATCTCAGGTGCATGAACCTCACCTAAGAAAGGCGTGAGTGCACGTTAACGTCAACACAGACGTCAAGCACAATCGAAGGGACGAGTCAAAACACACCGCCCAATTAATGTCAGGATGACGCCGCCTGCATAAAGGCATCAGTGAAACATCAATTCCCAAGGATATGGAATCATTCCGTATAGGGGATTTTTAGTCTTTCCCATGCAAAGCATTAACTTTCACCTATTTTTTTCAATACATGTCAAACACTCTAACCAATAGATTCATCATCTACGTCATCATTTCGAGATAGGTATGACATACGCCTGGAAAGATAAGCCTAAAAAGATGAACCCTGGTTGTCAGACATAGACTGAGGGGACTCAGTTATATAGTCCAACATCATATCACTTGTACGTGATCTAATACTAGACTGGGGGACTTAATAGTGTATCAATATTAGTGTCCCAAGTTCATTAATTCCACGCTCGGATCAAGTCCAATACAAAGGCCCATCAACACTCACCTCGTTCTGAAACCCATGCCATGTTTGGCCTGACAACTTCTCCTATACGCATGAGTACTCATGTATAGGAACGATGCCCCCTAACTGTCACTAACGGTTAAGATGTACCATTCGACACCTAACAGTAGGGCGTACAACTAGCATGATCCGGTACGAGCCAAGGAGATAGTCACACCTGTCCTCTTTGTCTGCTCACAGGATGATCAACGTGTGGCCTCTCTACAGCCGTTGATCATCCCTCAAAAGGTTTATCCTTAAACCTTATTGCCTCACTCTAAATAAAAGGTATCCCATAACTTCACCAAGTAAGTTTATACACTTGGGCACAACCGCTACACACAATACCTCCTACACACTACAAAGATGACTTGTTTAAGTGTGACCCAAGCTTCATGATCTCAATTATACCATCAGGTCCTACCCTTCAACGCGAGAAACCAAGCAACACAACCATCACAAATTCTTCCTTAAACACGTTTTACATACCATACGTAAACACCTACATTATACTGACATATGTATATATGTAAACACAAAATGTATGAAGTAAACCAAAACTATAATCATAACTTAACAATAACAACATACACTACAATCATTCAATAATTATGAAAAAAGGATAGATTACACAATGTTACTTTATAATCATAATCATAATATATTATACCAAAATTTGAGGCTTTTTTCTTCAACCACTCTAACCAACATGCAATGTCAATACTTGATAACTATATATACATATCATAATCGCTTTCTAACCATAAAAAGATGGAATGTTACATGTTAGGCTAAGTTATCAACTAAGTATAATAATTGTAATATCTAAATACAAGTTAATGACATATAATATTTAACACATATTCATAAAAAGTAATTATTCAAAATAAATTTTTGATGCTTGAAAAGACATATCAAAAACCTAAAAGTTTGGATGGTTGAAGTATTGTGTCATATATTTAGTTTTGATGTTGAGGATAGACAATAATAATAAGTATAAATATTAGGGCTAATAATTTATTTAATTATCATACTTGTCCCAATGTGCTTCTATAAACATCGAACAAAAAAAAATTCTTATGTATACATTGATGTCCATTTTTTGATCTTTTGTGCATGTTTTTTTACATACCCAACAGGTTTTGTACACCTCATCAGGTCAAGTGCCACGTGAATGTTTTTTGCCATCTCATACTCAACGTTTTTCCCTTAAAAGTGATATCCTTCTCTCATCTTCTTCTTTAACAACACAAGCACAAACACATATACCTAAACCTAAATCATCAATTAAATCAAGTTCTTCTTCTTTACCTAATTTATCAAATAAATCAAGTTCATCATGTCTTCATCAACTTCATCATCACGTTCTTATCGAAGAACCTATACCAAAGAAGAAATCCTTCGTATGACCCATTGTAATTGTGAGATTCCAAATTATCAACAAGTAGCTTGGACTCTAACGAATCCGGGTCAAAGATTCAAGGGTTGTCCCATTTATGTAAGTTACCCGTAAGTTTTATGTCCCTAAGCAGTTGTAATTTTTTGAATTTGACTATTGTGTTAAATTATTGTTTTAGGATAAAGATAAGAAATATGAGGTGTATGGATTTATTGATGATGAATTACCATCATACGACTAAAAAGACATTTTCTACAATTTGCATATAGATAACAAAAAATTGAAGTTGAAGTTAAAAACCCTATCCAACCTAGAATGTGGTCAAAAGTTAATACCAAAGAAGCCAGGTGAAGACTTTTAATGGAACAGATATACAAAGAGTTGAATGCATTCAAGGTGAAAGCTAAAGTTTATAACAGCTTGTTGGTTGTTTTTGGTTTCATAATTGTGTTGATTGTATGTATCTTCGTTGTGTCCCTAAACAAGTAACATTAGCAGCTATGTCATTGTTGTTTGGTAGTATTTTGTGTTGATCACCCATGTTATGTAGTTTGTGTTAGCCTTATTTTATATAAGTCGAACATGAATGTAATCGGTCATCTTTGTTTAGATTAATTCTTGTATTGTAATAGGCTAGTCGGGTTCAACGGGCTTAGACTTTAAGCCAATATTGTCCATGTTTAGGGCTAAAGCCCAACAACAAGCCAAGCCTGACCCATGAATAGTCCATACGCCTAAACTAGGGTATGAGGACAATAAATAGACCCTTTCCATACATGGAGAGGGTGTTGGTTGTCATTTCTTACACTTTCATGTGTGTGTAACCTCCCACCTCACCTTCTTTCTCTAATATAATCTTTCCATTTCCTTCCTACTTTTCTCTCTTTTCTTCTTTTACTTATTTCGTGTATCATGAGCTTATTGGTTAGCTTATTAGTTGTGTTTGGATCTTAGAGTATTTAAGATAACATGTGGTATCAAGAGCCAAAGGGTTTTAGGTGATTTTATGGTGGTTCGTGTGGAAAAGACGAGGATTTTTAAGCTTATTTCAGCTTATTTTGAGCTCATTTGATTATAGTTTTTAGTTGTTTTTCTTGTTTTCTATAGCCTAATTTCTTTCATCTTCTTAGTTTAGTAGTTTCTTCATAGGAAAAACAAGTTTTTGTTAAAAAAATTTAGCCTATTTCGTTCGAAAATCTTAAAAAAAGTGGAAATTTTTTCGTCTCAAAAATAAAAAAGCTTGTGTTTTTATGTTAAGACTTTCTTAGATTTACTTAGTTTTCAAAAGAAATCAACTAAAAGTGTCAAAAGTGTTTCTTTTTTTGTTTGAAAATTTGTACTTTTTACACTAGGTGATTTATACCAGTTTTTTTATACTAGGCGATTTATACATTTTTAAGCCTAGGCGATTTATACACACTTTGCATTGGGCGATTTATACCATTTGCATTGGGCTATTTATACCATTTGCATTGGGCAATTTGTACACTTTTATGGCTTGTGCGATTTATATAAGATTGTAGGCGATTTTACCATTTGCCTAGGCGAAACATACCATTTTCGGTTCTATTAGGCGATTTATACCAATTTCGGTAAATTGACCGAATTTCATTTTCTGTCCAAACAGAAAACCTAATTCGGTTAAAGCAAATTTGGTAAAATCAGCAATTTTACTTTTGGACTTCAAAAACAACAACTTTCTTTTCACGGTTTCTTCTTGATTTAGTAAAATCCCGCAAAATACTCATTTCTTTTCTTGGTTTAATCAAGACTTGTAAAATCCCGTGAACTATAATTCCATACTAAAAACCACAATCACAATCACTTCAAAAACTTAAGATTCGATATCCATTCATAACAACATCAAAATGTCAAATACCAATAACAACTTGCAAACTCAAACATCAAATGCTCTTCACAATGCCATCATGGAAGCAGGTGGTAAAGACCGTCCACCAATGTTAGCACCTGGTAATTACTTTCAGTGGAAATCCA